>UESW01002949.1:0-141136 GCA_900491605.1 Calamus simplicifolius | reverse complement strand
AGATTCAAATAAATCTTAAAATTATCTTCACTTTTTCACTTCTTTTTATTTTTAAATTATAAATTATGTAAATCAAAGAATGAAATAGGTGACTGAATTTAGGTTTCGCTACATGCAAATGTAGTCAAATCTAAAATTTAATTACCTTTTCCACTATTAGATCCATACACATTTGAACTATTTATATTTTATATTTTTTTATCTTTAAAATTTATAAACTATGAGGTTTCAAGAGTAAAAAGATAATCAGATTAGACTCGGCTACATTCTGATGTAGCCAATTTATCTTATACATACATACATATGTTATTAATTAAAGGTCTTCATGCTTTTGTCTAATATGCATTTTGCACGATAAAATTGGTCATGAAAAAATGATAAATATCTCTCTAATTTTTTTAAATAATATATTTCTAATGAAAGGTCTTCAAGAAGCAGTGCAATAGGTGACTAGCTTCCAGGGCTTGCTAGAAGAATTAAATAACTATAAGAAATATGAAAGAAAACTTCATGAATCATTCTCTCTCTCTTTCTCTTGTAAAGGAAGGGAAGAGAGATTTTTCATAGAAATTTATTAGAACCTTAAAAAATTATAAAAGAGAAAATAAAGAAGAAAGTAGATTATAAAGGTTTTGATGGGCGTCGATGCACTTGCTACTACAAGGGTTCATATAGGAAAGAGGTTATAATTTTGTAAAGCATAAAAAGCCATAAAAGAAATCTTTTTTAGAAAAATTATAAAATTCCTCTCCCATCACACGATCTATATGAAAACCAAAATTAACTAGTCTCAACTTTTCCTTCGATTGGCCTGCATATGCTTCCTCCTCCAATCCAACATAAACCAATTGCTACTAGAAGGTCTTTAGGATTTTTTGAGAAAAAGGATATCTAGTGAACAAGTGGTCCACCGATGCAAAATTAGTTACCCTTTAACCTTTTTTTTTGGCTATAACAACACCTATGTGCAACTTATGGCAAGGCTCTAACTTTTTATGAGATGCATGCTTTCCATGCAATGGAGTAAAAAGGGGGACATAATCTCATGATAATTGATGAAATTGTAAAAGGAGTTTACACCAAATAGATAGTCCCACACGAGATTCAAAATTGGGGCATCACTTAATGAGAGATGAATTTCAAGATTGACGGAGGGTCCTCCACTAGCACCTTCTACTGTTGTGCTTTATGGTCGCAATACAATGCAACTTAAGCTTGCTTCTTGATAGCATGAACATAAAGATGCACGAAGATATAGGCCAAGGAGGTTGGAGTAAGCCAACAATTTTCTCAAAACCTAATATTCTCACCATTACAAAGTTTGAAAGACAAGCAATTCTAAAAGACATTCAAATTCTTATAAATATTCTCCTCTCTTTAGTCTCCTTCATATAACAAAATGGCCTTGGAAGTGCATAACCTAGAGCAGAGTCTAGAATTACTACACCTAGATGAAGAAATTGAAAGGAATGATATGCCTAAATGCCTCCAATGCATGTTGTTGATGCCAAATCACCGTCCTCGAACGTCCGCGAGCCAATCACCTCCTCCAGTGAGCCCAGGATCTTCCGATAAGCTTCTCTCGATTGAAAGCTATAAAAAATTTTAGAGATCGAAGATTCTGGTGGGAACCCTCCGACGCTCAAGTCAGTACTCTATGCAATGGCCATAGGTTGAGAAAGCTCGAAAGAGAGAGAGGCTTAGAGCTCTCTGTGAGCAAGAATGAGCGTTTAGGAGTGTAGTAGTTGTTTTAGTTATCTGTCGAGGATCCCTCTTATCCTTTTTTATTGAGGCTTGGAGGCTATGAGACTAGCCTGGAGCATGGTCACTTGTCAAAGCATTTTTTGATGGTGGCAACAACGGCAGTAATGGCAAGGCTTGCTTCTAAGTGGCATGTTAAAAGTGCAGGCCATGTCTCAAATATGCGTGGCTACATAGTTGGTAGGTATTGTTGGTTTGGATAGCTGTTGCAAGCTGCTGCAGGGCATAGCTGACTGTTACGGCATTTGCCATATGTGTCCCCCATGCCACACCTCTACTGTCCTATGCGAACAATGGTGAGTGGTGGAGCTAGGCACATGGGCCCCATAATATGGCTGCTGGAGAATTGCTTGGAAGCTGACCAAGGCTATCCTACCAAGGTCGAGGGCTGAGGTCGAGTGGCTGTCTTGCCGAGGCTGAGGCCAAGGGGCTGAGGGCCAAGGCCAGGGGCTTTCTTGCCGAGGCCGATTGGCTGAGGCCAAGTGGTTGTCTTGCCGAGGCCGACTGGCTGAGGCCAAGTGGCTATCTTGCCGAAGCCGAGTGGCTATCTTGCCAAGGCCAAGTGGTTGTCTTGCCGAGTCGACTGGCTGAGGCTGAGTGGCTGTCTTGCCGAGGCCAAGGCCAAGGACCGAGGGCCTGTCTTGCTAAGACCCACTAGCAGAGGCCTAGTGGCTTTCTTGCAAAGGCCGATTGGCTGAGGTCGAGGCTGGCCGAGGCTGAAGCTGACTGAGATATGTTGGCTGAGGCTGAGGCTGGCCGAGGTATGTTGGCCGAGGCTGAGGCTGAGGCTAGAGCTAGCTAAAAGAGGGCCGACCCAGATGGCTAACTGGGAGTTTGACCTGAGTGCATCACCATCGCTCATGGGGTTTATTGGCCCCATCATATGCCCTACATACTTCTGAGCTTGTGCGACGCGTGCCTTACATCTGCCAAGCGAAAGGAGTGTAGGAATTGTAATATCTTTCTTTTGCACTTGTCTCTGCATGCCAGCTTTGGATAGTTTTTGTCTGCCTTGTGTGGACTTATGACCATGTCTGCATGCTCTCTTATGCTTTGGTCTGCTCAAAGACTTTAAGTAATGTTGGAGGTAAATTGATTAACTTAGACTGGCTAGGAGCAGCCAGTAATCCTCTTTCGACGTAGGGTCTGGAATTTGATGCCCATCAACTGTGAGTTGAGGAGTTGGTTTCTCTGACTTTGGGTCTTTTACTTTTGTCATAAAATTTGAAGATGGGTGCCCGTAAACTATGAGCCGGGGAGTTGGCCTCTCACTGCTGTGAGTTGACTTGGGGCTTCTTCTTGAATGGTTGAAAGTGACCAGCAATATGTTGCAAGTGTATAATTTAAACAAAGGTCTTACCCGGTTGACCATTGGCCGCTAAGATAGAGTTAAAGCCGCTAAGGTTGAAATGAAGCCGTTGAGGCTATGATAAAGCCACTGAGGAAAAGTTAAAGCCGTCGAGAGCCTTTTGATCCCGGAGGGTGACCCGAGAGTCGTCGGGATGGGAGCATACTCGAGAGCCTTTAACCCCAAAGGGTGACCCGAGGGTGTTGGAGCCATGCTCAGGGTCCTTTTGAACCCGAAGGATGACCCAAAGTCACTGTGATGGGACCATGCTCGGGAGCCTTTAACCCCGGAGGGTGACTTAAGGGTGCTTGGATTAGGCTAAAGTGCCTTTTGAATCCCGAAGGATAACCCAAAGTCACTGTGATGAGATCATGCTTGGGAGCCTTTAACTCCGGAGAGTGACCTGAGGGTGCTTGGACCAAGCTCATGTGCCTTTTGAACCCTGAAGGGTGATCCGAGAATCGTTATAATGGGACCATGCTCGGGAGCCTTTAACTTCGGAGGGTGATCTGAGAGTGCTTGGACCAAGTTCAGGTCCTTTTGAACCCCGAAGGGTGACCCGAGAGTCGTTGTGATGGGACCATGCTCGAGAGCCTTTAACCCCGGAGGATGACCTGAGGGTGCTTGGACCAGGCTCAGTCTTTTGAACCCCGAAGGATGACCCGAGAGTCGTTGTGATGGCACCATGCTCGAGAGCCTTTAACCTCGGAGGGTGACCTGAGGGTGCTTGGACCAGGCTTAGGTGCCTTTTCTTTGTACCGATGTTGGGGTCGGTCTTTGGTGCCGAGTTGGCCTCAGGCTTAGGTGCCAATGCTGGGTTGATCTTTAGTGCCAAGCTGGCCTCGGGCTCTGATGCCAACACTGGGTTGATCTTGAATGCCAACGTGGATTCAGTCTTTCCTTTTATAGTTTTTTGGCCTTTGCATCGTGTTTGATGTCGATGCCAATTGGAGGCCTAAGATCTTTTTCTTTCATAATCAGCTCGGGGATTTCTTCTGGTTGACGCGATTCTCACCACCCGATCCATCCTTCTGGGCGTACACGCTCTAAAAGGAGTCTACTTAGAAGATAGTCAGGGAGACCATGTTGGGTCAGCAGTCAAGACTGGGAGCAACTAGGATCCTAGGGGTAGGCAAGAACAACTAGCAGTTAGAGGCCATTAGGAAGGAGTCAGAGACAGTTGGGGCGTCGGGATAAAGAGCTTGGAGCCAAGAGCAGGACACTGGGGGCTGGCATAGAGTCGGGATAGAGAGCCTTCCCCAGCTCTTCCTGGTGCTGGATCGGGGTATTTTGCGGAGGCGAAGAAGACCATTCGAGAGCAGAGGAGCACCAGCATTTTGGTCTCCTTTAGCATTAATGGAGCCCTGATATCCAAGTACATGAAATAAAAGGTCATAATGACCCCTCCACCCAATGTCCTCTCTTTGTCCTTTCGCTAGCACTAAGCTTCCCTTTCCTCATGCATTAAATCTCGTTTATTTCAGTTTGCACGGCATGGCACTGGGCTAGGACTTGGACCACGTCCTCCCCACCTCGCGTAGCCAGCTAGGACCTTACTTCTTGGAGGGAACCAGGTTGGGAAGATGTGCCAGGTGATGATGATGATGTGGCACTTGATGCAGATGGTTCGAAGGGAGAAAAAGCAACCTGGGAGGAATTCTGATCAACTACATGTTGGCCAAAGATAGCTCCGGGATTGCTTGCCTCTTGTGGACTATGACTGTCCGAGTAGAAGAGACTATCATTCTGAAGTATCTTTGGAGAAATTTATCTCCTTCTATTGATTTGGATACATCAGCCTGCTAGTGGTTTGCCCTCCCAGAAGCAAGTTGATTAGAGTGGAGGTGCTGGCGCCCTTGCTTGGGCCTCCCCCCACATTGCCGTCCATAGGAGAGGAGGCCGTTAGGATGGTGTGACACCAAATCACCATCCTCGAACATCCGCGAGTGTTCGGCCCGCGTCCTCCAGCGAGCCTAGGATCTTTCGACGAGCTTCTCTCGGTAGGAGCCTGCAAAAAGTTTCGAGGATCAGAGATTCTGGTGGGAACCCTTCGATGCTTAAGTCAGTGCTCTGGGTAACAGCCGTGAGCTTAAGAAAGCTCAAAAGAGAGAGAGAGAGGCTTAAATCTCTCTTTGAGCAAGAATGAGCATTTAGGAGTGTAGTAGTTATTTTAGTTACCTAGTCAGGGATCCCTCTTACCCTTTTTTATTAAGGCTTGGAGGCTGTGAGACTAGCTTGGAGCATGATCACTTGTCAGAGCATTTTTTGATGGTGGCAGCAACGACAACAATGGAAGGCTTGCTTCTTAGTGGCATATCAGAAGTGCAGGCCATGTCCCGTCAAATATGGGTGGCTGCATAGTTGGCAGGTATGCTTGGTTTGGACAGCTATTGCAGGCTGTTGTAGGGCATAGCCGACCATTACGGCATTTGTCAGATGTGTCCCCATGCCACACCTCTGCTGTCCTATGCGAATAGTGGTGAGTGGTGGAGCTAGACATGTGGGCCCCATAATATGGCTGCTGGGGAACTACTTGGAAGCTGGCCGAGGCTGTCCTGCCAAGGCCGAGGGGTCGAGGGCTGAGGCCGAGGGGCTATCTTGTCGAGGCCGACTGGCTATCTTGTTGAGCCCGAGGCCAAGGCCGAGGGGCTGTCTTGCGAGACCGACTAGCTGAGGCTGAGTACTGTCTTGCCGAGGCCGAGGATGAGGGGCTGTCTTGCCGAGGCCGACTGGCTGAGGCCGAGAGGCTATCTTGCCGAGGCCAAGGGCCGAGGGGCTGTCTTGCTGAGGGCAAAGGGCCGAGGGGCTGTCTTGCCAAGGCCGACTGGCTATCTTACCAAGGCCGACTGGCTGAGGCTGAGGCTGGCCGAGGCTAAAGTTAGCCGAGATATGTTGACCGAGGCTGAGGCTGGCCGAGGCTGAAGCTAGCTGAAAGAGAGCTGACCCGGGTGGCTGACTGGGAATCCGACACGAGTGCATCACCATTGCTCTTGAGGTTTGCTGGCCCCATCAGATGCCCCCCACACTTCTGAGCTTGTGCAACCGCGTGCCTTGCATCCACCAAGCGAAAGGAGTATAGGAATTGTAATATCTTTATTTTGCACTTGTCTCTGCACACCATCTTTGGATAGTTTTCCGCCTGTCTTGTGTGGACTTGTGACCACGTCTGCATGCTCTCTTATGCTTTTATCTGCTCAAAGACTTTAAGTAATATTGGAGGTAAATTGATTACCTTAGACTAGTTGGGAGTAGCCAGTAATCCTCCCCGATATAGGGTCTGAAAGTGGATGCCCATCAACTGTGAGTTGAGGAGTTGATTTCCCTATCTTTGAGTTAACTTTGGGTCTTCTACTTTTATCTTGGAGATGGGTGTCATGAAATTTGGAGATGGGTGCCCATCAACTGTGAGCCGGGGAGTTGGCCTCTTCCTACTATGAGTTGACTTGGGGCTTCTTCTTGAATGACTGAAAGTGACCAGCAATATGTTGCAAGTATATAATTTAAACAAAGGTTTTACCCGGTTGGCCATTGGTCGTTAAGACAGAGTTGAAGCTGCTGAGGCTGAAATGAAGCCGTTGAGACTGTGATGATGCCATTGAGGCTATGACGAAGCCGCTGAGGCAAAGTTAAGGCCGTCGAGAGCCTTTTGAACCTCAGAGGGTGACCTAAGAGTCGCTGGAATGAGACCATGCTCGGAAGCCTTTAATCCTGAAAGGTGATGTGAGGGTGTTGGAACCATGCTTAGGGTCCTTTTGAATTCCGAAGGATGATCCAAGAGTCGCTGGGATGGGATCATGCTCGGAAGCTTTTAACCCCAGAGGATGACCTGTGGGTGTTGGAACCATGCTTAGGGTCCTTTTGAACTACGAAGGGTGACCCGAGAGTCGCTGTGATGGGACCATGCTCGGGAGCCTTTAACCCCAGAGGGTGACTTGAGGGCACTTGGACCAGGCTTAGGTGCCTTTTGAATCACAAAGGATGACCCGAGAGTCGCTGTGATGGGACTATGCTCGGAAGCCTTTAACCCCGAAGGGTGACCTGAGGGTGCTTGGACCATGCTTAGATGCCTTTTGAACCCCAAAGGGTGATCCGAGAGTCACTGTGATGGAACCATACTCGGGAGCCTTTAAGCCTAGAGGGTGACCTGAGGGTGCTTGGACCAAGCTTAGGTACCTTTTAAACCTCGAATGATGACCCAAGAGTCATTGTGATGGGACCATGCTCGGAAGCCTTTAACCCCGAAGGGTGACCTGAGGGTGCTTGGACCAGGCTCAGATGCTTTTTGAACCCCGAAGGGTGATCCAAGAGTCGCTGTGATGGGACCATGCTCATGAGCATTTAACCCTGGAGGGTAACCTGAGGGTGCTTGGACCAGGCTCAGGTGCCTTTTCTTTGTGCCGATGCTGGGGTCGGTCTTTGGTGCCGAGCTGGCCTCGGGCTTAGGTGCCAATGCTGGGTTGATGTTCAGTGCCGAGCTGGCCTCAGGCTTTGGTGCCAACACTGGGTTGATCTTGAATGCCAACATGGAGTCGGTCTTTCATTTTATAGTTTTTTGGCCTTTGCATCGTGTTCGATGTCGACGCCGATTGAAGGCATGAGATCTTTTTCTTTCATAATCGATCTGGGGGTTTCTCCTGGTTGGTGCGATTCTCACCACCTGATCCATCCCTCTGAGCGTACATGCTCTAAAAAGAGTCTACACGAAAGATAGTCAGGGCGACCACTGTTGGGTCGGCAGTCAAGACTGGGAGCATGTAGGAGCCTAGGGGTGGCCAAGAACAGCTGGGAGTTAGAGGCTGCTAGGACAGAGTCAGAGACAATCGAAGGCATCTAGGATAAAAAGCTTGGAGCCAAGAGTAGGACGCTGGGAGCTAGCATGGAGTTGGGACAGAGAGCCTTCCCCAGCTCTTCCTAGTGCTGGATCGGGGTATTTTTCGGAGGCAAAGAAGACCATTCGAGAGTGGAGGAGCACCAACATTGTTGGTCTCCTTTGGCATTAATGGAGCCCTGACATCCAAGTATATGAAATGGAAGGTCATAATGACCTCTCCACCCAATGTCCTCTCTTTGTTCTTTCGCTGGCACCAAGCTTCCCTCCCCTCATGCATTAAATCTCATTTATTTAGTTTCCATGGCATGGAACTGGGTTGGGACTTGGACCACGTCCTCCCCACCTCGCGCAGCCAGGCCAGGACCTTATTTCTTGGAGGAAACCTGGTCGAAAAGATGTGCCAGATGATGATGATGATATGGCACTTGATGTAGATAGTTCGAAGGAAGAAAATGCGGCCGGAGAGGAGTGCTGATCAGCTCCCTGTTGGCCAAAGATAGCCCCGGGATTGCTCACCTCTTGTGGACTACGACTGTCCAAGTATAAGAGGTTGTCATTGTGAAGTATCTTTGAAGAAATTTGTCTCCTTCTGTTGATTTGTATACATCGGCCTGCTGGTGGTCTGCCCTCCGAAAAGCAAGTTGATTAGAGTGGAGGTGCTGGCACCCTTGCTTGGGCCTTCCTCCGCATCGCTGTCTGTAGGAGAGGAGGCCGTTTGGACAGCGAGCGGTGGCGCTCTTGCTAGTGAGCTCTTTCTTTTGAGCTTGAAGATGCTCATGCTGATAAGCTTGATGACGGTGAGCCTCATGTTGGCTGCTGTGTGGCCATGAGATATTGCTTCTGGAGCTTTTGGACAACTGCCGTCAATGTATGGATTTGCAAGATGAGGGTAGTATGTTGTTTTGCTTGAGTGGACTAAGGTAGTAGTGATGGTGGAGTGGAGCAGTTGGCTCTGTTGCTCAGCTCGTTGAGGGTGCCCCCTAGCGTTACTAGCAAAAGCTCTTCGGGCTCTTGTTATCACCATCATTTTGATCCACCATGCTAATCTAAAGGGGATGAGGATCCGCAAGCTAGCATTGTTGATGATCTGTGCTCTGCCCTCCTTCCTGGCGTGCCAATCTGTTGACATCAAATCACCATCTTCGAATGTCTACGAGCATCTGGTCGCCTCCTTCAGTGAGATCGGGATCTTCCGGCAAGTTTCTCTCGGTTGGGAGCCTGCAAAAAGTCTTAGGAATCGAAGATTTCAGTGGGGACCCTCCGATGCTCAAGTCAGTGCTCTGGGCAACAGCCATGAGCTTGAAAAAGCTCGAAAGAAAGAGAGAGAGTGAGACTTAGAGCTCTCTGTGAGCAAGAATGAGCGTTTAGGAGTATTGTAGTTGTTTTAGTTACCTGGTCGGAGGTTCCTCTTATCCTTTTTTATTGAGGCTTGGAGGTTGTGAGACTAGCTTGGAGCATGGTCACTTGTCAAAGCATTTTTTGATGGTGGCAGCAACGGCAACAATGACAAAGCTTGTTTCTTAGTGGCATGTCAGAAGTGCAGGCCATGTCCCGTCAAATGTGGGTGGCTACATAGTTGGTAGGTATTGTTTGGTTTGGATAGCTGTTGCTGGCTATTGCAGGGTATGGCCAACCGTTATGACATTTACCAGATGTGTCCCCTATGCCACACCTCTACTGTCCTGTGCGAACAGTGGTGAGTGGTAGAAATAAGCACGTGAGCCCCATAATATGGCTGTTGGGGAATTGCTTGGAAGCTGGCCGAGGCTGTCCTGCAGAGGCCGAGCGGCTGAGGCCGAGTGGCTATCTTGCTAAGGTCGATGCTGAGGAGCTGAGGGCCGAGGCCGACAGGCTGTCTTGCCGACGCCGAGTGGCTGTCTTGCCGAGGCCGAGGGGCTGTCTTGCCAAGGGCCGAGGGTCGGGGGACTATCTTGCCAAGGCCGACTGGCTGAGGCCGAGGCTGAAGCTAGCCAAGGTATGTTGGCCAAGGCTGAGGCTGACCGAGGTATATTGGCCGAGGCAGAGGCTGGCCAAGGCTGATGCTAGCTAAAAGAGGGCCAACCCGGGTGGTTAACTAGGAGTCTGACCCGAGTGCATCACCATCGCTCATGGGGTTTAATGGCCCCATCAGACGGTGAGCAGTAGTCATGAGATATTGCTTATGGAGCTTTTAGACAGCTGTCGTCAATGTATGGATTTGTAGAATGAGGGTGGCTTGCTGTTTTGCTTGAGTGGCTTGAGGTAGTGGCGATGGTGGAGTAAAGCGGTTGACTCTGTTGCTCAGCTCATTGAGGGTTTTTCCAGTGTGACTGACAGAAGCTCTTTGGGCTCTTATCATCACCATCATTTTGATCCACCATGCTAATATAAGGGGGATGAGGATCCGCAAGCTAGCGTCGTTGATGATCCGTGCTCTGCCCTTCCTTTTTGGCGTGCCAATCTGTTGACGCTAAATCATCATCCTCGAACGTCCGCGAGTGTCTGGTCACCTCCTCTAGCGAGCCCGAGATCTTTCGGTGAGCTTCTCTCGGTTGGGAGCCTGCAAAAAGTCCAGGAGACCGAAGATTCCGGCAAAGACCCTCCGATGCTCAAGTCAATGCTCTGGGCAACAGCCATGAGCTTGAGAAAGCTCGAAAGAGAGAGAGAGGCTTATAGCTCTTTATGAGCAAGAATGAGCGTTTAGGAGTATAGTAGTTGTTTTACTTACCTAGTTGGGGGTCCCTCTTACCCTTTTTTATTGAGGCTTGGAGGCTATGAGACTAGCTTGGAATATGGTCACTTGTCAGAGCATTTTTTGATGGTGGCAACAACGGCAGCAATGTCAAGGCTTGTTTCTTAGTGGCATGTCAAAAGTGCATGTTATGTCCCGTCAAATGGGTGGCTATATAGTTGGCAGGTATTGCTTTGTTTGGACAGTTGTTGCAGGCTGCTGTAGGGTATGGCCGACCGTTACGGCGTTTGCTATATATGTCCCCCACACCACACCTCTATTGACCTGTGCGAACAGTGGTGAGTGGTGGAGCTAGGCACGTGGGCCCCATAATATGGCTATTGGGGAACTACTTGGAAGCTGGCCGAGGCTGTCCTGCCAAGGCCGAATGGCAGTCTTGCCAAGGCCAAGGCCGAGGGGCTCTCTTACCGAGGCCGATTGGCTGAAGCCGAGTGGCTGTCTTGCCGAGGCCAAGGCCAAGGGCCGAGGGCTGAGGGGCTGTCTTGCCGAGGCTGACTAGCTGAGGCAGAGGCTGGTCGAGGCCGAGGTATGTTGGCCGAGGCTAAAGCTAGCTGAAAGAGGGCCGACTCAGATGGCTAACTGAGAGTCCGATCTGAATGCGTTACCATTGCTCATGAGGTTTACTGGCCCCATCACATGCAATTACAAATATTAAACTTTACAATATTCAATTTGTAACGACCTGGGCCCACGGGCTCATTTCGTTACAAGAAAGCAAGACGGACAAGGTCAACACCAACTTGGGCCACCACAGCCCAAAAAGGGATCCAATTGATGCCTTGTCCTTCTTGCTTAACCGGTTATAAACCACTCAACCAATTCCTAATTTTCCAATGTGGGACTATTAGGAGGGGCATCACAATCTACCACCCTTATAGAGGCGACGTCCTCGTCGCCAGAGGCAATTGATCACAACCACCAGGCAGGTAGGTGGCTCCCATCCCTCATGGATGTAGCACTTTGCCCTGTGTGGCACTTAGCTCCTGCACTTCCGACTGGTGCGAGGCTCTGATACCATATTGTAACGACCCGGGCCCACGGGCCCATTTCGTTACAAGAAAGCAAGACGGACAAGGTCAACACCAACTTGGGCCACCATAGCCCAAAAAGGGATCCAATTGGTGCCTTGTCCTTCTTGCTTAACCGGTTATAAACCATTCAACCAATTCCTAATTTTCCAATGTGGGACTATTAGGAGGAGCATCACAATCTACCACCCTTATAGAGGTGATGTCCTCGTCGCCAGAGGCAATTGATCACAACCACCAGGCAGGCAGGTGGCTCCCATCCCTCATGGATGTAGCACTTTGCCCTGTGTGGCACTTAGCTCCTGCACTTCCGACTGGTGCGAGGCTCTGATACCATATTATAACGACCCCGACTGGTGCGAGGCTCTGATACCATATTGTAACGACCCGGGTCCACGGGCCCATTTCGTTACAAGAAAGCAAGACGGACAAGGTCAACACCAACTTGGGCCACCACAGCCCAAAAAGGAATCCAATTGGTGCCTTGTCCTTCTTGCTTAACCGGTTATAAATCATTCAACCAATTCCTAATTTTTCAATGTGAGACTATTAGGAGGGGCATCACACAATTTCTATCTTCACGCTTATAAATATTCAGAAGTTAGACTTTTAAGAACCATAGGAGTGTGTTATAAGGCTTCAACGAAAGATGAAAGAATAGACAGTAATATTCGCATGATCACCCGAGAACATGGGAATCACCTATTAAAAAACCAGAGGAATCCCAGCCGTGTTTGAAGAGAGGTCCCATTTTTTGAAGTTATATAATGGAAGCAAAGGAGGGGAAGAAAGGGTTCCCAGCATACAAGAATGCGGTTGCCTTGCGTCCATCATTCGATGAGCCGGAATATTTTGGTTGAGAACGAATTCAAGTGGCAAGGCTGATAAATCTTGACCCACTCATGAAAATTAAAGGCTCTTTTTTTTTTTAAATCTCAAGACTAAAAATTAAAGTCTTTTTGCACCGTATGTGATGCAGAAGTATGCACTATGCATATTGATTAGATGTATACATATAAATCATATATGCGATGAGCAAAAAAATAAAATTACCTTTGACACACACGATTAAACGCATGCATGATCAATCACTCTTGCACCACGGCCCATGCACAAAGTCCTCTCACAAGACTTCACAGCACTAAAGCCGCAAAAGGTCCTACCGAAACCTGCGGTCATCTACTTGTCACCAAGTGAACGTCATCTACTCTATCTATTGTCTGCTATTGTCTATTGTTTTCAGAGTTAAAGTGACACATGGTACAAATTCTACTTTTGTCACGCCCCAGACCCAAAAATTTGAGCTAGGGTGACAACCCGCCGCATGCTGGGCATGCAAGGCGTCTTAAACTTATTACATGAATCAATATAAAGCAATTTCCATATCCATGATTTGTTACAAACCAGAATTATCAGTCTTGGGCTATCTGCCCTACAAATAAATCTGAACTAAATCAAAATGATAAAACTAAGTCTTCTTAATAGAAAACTCCTTCTATCTCAATTATCCATCTTCATTCCTGAGGCTCTGAAAAACATTATGAGAATTTTATGAGCTCACACTCAATAAGTAAGCCTAATATAATTTCAAAATTTCATTTATCAGGCTATCAATAGGTTCATGTCATCAGATCAATTAGCTTAATTCAATAACAATTACATTGTTTATACTGTCATTATTTATGTATCTCTACATTACATATCATGTGTAGCCCTCTTAAACATCCCCTAAGAGGAAGGGTCCTGGTACCAGTGTCTGTCATCTGTCATCTGTCATGTACACATCATGTGTAGCCCTCTTAAACATCCCCTAAGAGGAAGGGTCCTGGTACCAGTGTCTGTCATCTGTCATCTGTCATGTACACATCATGTGTAGCCCTCTTAAACATCCCCTAAGAGGAAGGGTCCTGGTACCAGTGTCTGTCATCTGTCATGTTGTCATGTGTGAATCTGTCATGTGATAACCGAGGTGACACATAAAGTTTTACTGTCATTATCATGATTACATATTATCATAGTAATAACATGATTTTGCCAAATTAACATAATTACATTTAACTGTAATTTCACAGTTCAATAATTAATAAAATATAATACTTGACTTACTTACCACAGTACACGAATTTCACTTGATAACCCAGCTAATTGGACTCCTGGGCACCTACAGAATCATTTTCCATTATTAAATTCTAAAATCTGAATTATAAAAAATTCTTAAATTCTACCCAACCACTTCACGGGCCCTACTTTGGGCTTGAATATCTCTCTATGTATACCCAAATATGGAAATAAAATTATTCCCAGAAACTAGAATAAATCCTGATTCGGGCCATATTTTTATTTTTCCAATCTCGGCCCGATACAAGGCCCAAAACGCTGCTCAAACTAGGCTCAGAAACGGCCCAACAAGGCCCAAACATCCAACGGCCCAGCGGCCCGTTAATTCAATCTACCCAGCTCCCCTGTTTCAAACGAAACAGAGGAGCCGAGATTTGCGCCGGCGGCCAGGGCCGCCGCCGGCCAAATTGAAGGCGGTCCGGCCGCCGTTGGCCGGACCGTGGCCGGTCGCCGCCGCGGCCATCCTCCCCCATGCTCTATCTCTCATCAATTTGGAGATTAACTCACTTCTCTCTATCTCAATCGCGGCGGCTCGAACTCACGCCGGCGACTTTGCCGGCTCAATCCGGGGTGGTCCGGCCTCCGGTGGCCGGGCCAGAGCCGGCCACCGCCGTGGCCGGCCTCCCCTCTCCTTCTTTCCCTTTAATTTCACTCTTTTCTCTCTTAATCACCCGCGGATTACGGATGACGCCGGCGGCACGGCCGGCCACTATGGCCGGCCGGACCTCCACCGGACGCACGCCCGGCGCCGGTGGAAGTCTCCGACCAAGGCCCAGGCCCGGCGAGGCGGCGAGCACACCGCCGGGCCCGAACCAAGGATCGACCGGCGTCGATTCTTCACAGATCACTCTTTCTCCCTCCTCCGCCCGCTCCTCTCTCTCATTAATCTCCGGCACCCCACCGGACGCCGCCCCCGGTGCCGGTGGGGTCGTCGGCCGGGGTTCAGGCCCGGCGAGGCGGCGGGCACGCCGCCGGGCCCGAACCAATCTCACGGCGATGAGAAGGGGAGAGCTGGGTTCTGTAACCCGGCTCCTCCCTCCTTCGTTCGTTTTTTTTTTTTTTTTTTCACTTATTCTCTCTCTCTCTCTCTCTCATGCATGGTTAGAGGACTTACCAGAGACAAGCACGCTGAGGAAGAAGTCCGCACGAGGAGATGATGAGAAGGGGGCACCCACGTATGGTGGGGAGGAGGGTTCTACCCATCTTTTATAGGTATTGCAGAGTCCCCAAATCAAGGGACTCTGTAATTAGATATACATGATATTTAAATATCTAAAGTCTATCATATCATCTGATCACGTGATAACTCTCACGAGCAATTAAGATATATCTGGAATTCAATTATCTGGAGTCTATCATCTGACCTCGTGATAATTCTCACGAGCAATTAAGATATATCTGGAATTCAATTATCTGGAGTCTATCATCTGACCTCGTGATAATTCTCACGAGCAATTGCGAAATCTAGGGGATTACATTCTCCCCTCCTTATAAAAATTTCGGCCTCGAAATTGATAACTTTTATTATAAAAATAAAGGTCCAAATTTCTGTCCCAAGGACTAACAATCAACTAAAGTTAACAGTTTTCAATCATTAACTATTTTAAGATACAAATAGTCGTGGGTACTTTTCTTTCATTTCTTCTTCCAGTTCCCAAGTAGCCTCTCTTTCAGAATGATTATTCCATTGCACCTTGACATAGGGAATGGTACGCCGTCTTAGAACTTGATCTTTGCGGTCTACGATACGCAAAGGATGCTCTTCATATGATAAATCTTTCTTCAACTGTATAGGCTCATATGCTATGACATGACTGGGGTCAGAGATATACTTCCTCAGCATAGATACATGAAAAACATTGTGTACCCCAGATAGAATCGGAGGCAGTGCCAGGCTGTAAGCAACCTCTCCAACTCTTCTCAAGATCTCAAAGGTCCAATATAACGTGGACTCAGCTTTCCTTTAATCCCAAATCTCATCACATCTTTGGTTGGTGATACCTTTAAGAAGACATGATCCCCAACCTGGAATTCCAATTCCTTCTTCTGACATCAGCATAACTCTTTTGCCTGCTCTGAGCTGTACGAAGACGCTCCCTGATCAATGTACCTTATCTACTGTTTGCTGAATCAGCTCAGGGCCTAGCAACTTCCTTTCCCCCACGTCATCCCAACATATAGGAGATCTGCACCTCCTACCATACAGAGCTTCAAATGGAGCCATCTGGATGCTAGCTTGGTAACTATTATTATATGCAAACTCCACCAAAGGTAAGTGGTTATCCCAAGCTCCACCCAAGTCCATCACACGGGCTCGCAACATGTCCTCCAGAATCTGTATGGTCCTCTCTGATTGTCCATCTGACTGGGGATGATAGGCTGTACTAAAGTTTAGTTTGGTTCCCATGGCCTTATGAAGGCTCTTCCAAAACTGGGACACAAACCTGGTATCTCTATCTGATACAATAGATACCGGAACACCATGGAGTCTCACAATCTGTTCAATATACAATTTGCCAATCTTTCACTAGAGACCCCAACTCTGAAAGGTAGGAAATGAGCTGATTTTGTTAGTCTGTCCACAATGACCCAAACTGCATCGTTGCTCTTAGGAGTTTTGGGCAGACCAATCACAAAGTCCATTGTAATCTTTTCCCATTTCCACTGTGGAATCATCAGAGACTGAAGAGGCCCTGCAGGCCTTTGATGCTCGGCTTTCACTTGCTGACACACCAAGCACTTGGCCACATACTGAGCAATCTCCCTCTTCATACCTTTCCACCAAAAATTTTCCTTTAAGTCTCTGTACATCTTAGTGCCACCTGGATGCACAGTATAGGGAGAGTAGTGAGCCTCTTTCAAAATTTCAGCCTTTAGCTCTTCACTGTTTGGCACACAAAGTCTTCCTTCAAATTTCAGGGATCCATCTTCCATTATATAAAATTCATTTTGAACTCCTGATTGTACCACTTCTTTAATCCTTTGTAGATCTGGATCTTCCATCTGGGAGGACTTGATTCTGTCAACTAAGGTTGGTTGGAGTACAAGTGCTGCAATAAGTCCATCAGACTGCGGTACTCTCAGACCAACCTCCCACTTCTCCAGATCTCTCAATACGTGAGGCTGGGAGGTAATCATAGCAGCTAACTCAGAAGAGGATTTTCTGCTCAAGGCATCAGCTACTACATTGGCCTTCCCAGGATGATACTGTAGATTCAGGTCATAATCCTTCAATAGTTCCAACCACCTCCTTTGCCTTAAATTCAGCTCCTTCTGTGTGAAAATGTATTTTAAACTCTTATGATCTGTATACACATCACACGACACTCCATATAGATAATGCCACCAAATCTTAAGAGCAAAAACCACAGCAGCCAATTCCTAGGTCATGAGTAGGATAATTTTGCTCATAAGGTTTCAGTTGTCTGGAGGCATAAACTATCACTCTTTCATTCTGCATTAAAACACATCCCAATCCTTTTCTAGAGGCATCAGTGTATATGGTAAAACCTTCAGATCCGTTGGAAGGACAAGAATGGGAGCTGACACCAGGCGATGCTTTAATTCTTGGAAACTTTCCTCACACTCTATTGTCCAGTCAAACTTCACTCGCTTTTGGGTTAAGCGAGTTAGGGGTAGAGCAATGCGAGAAAAATTCTCCACAAATTTTCGGTAATACCCGGCTAATCCCAAGAAGCTTCTGATTTCTGCCACATTGGTAGGTCGGCTCCAGTTAGTGATAGCTTCAATCTTTTTCGGGTCCACAGATACACCATCTTTAGAGATTATATGACCCAAGAAAGCTACTTGATCCAACCAAAATTCACACTTCTTCAGCTTGGCATAAAGCTTCTTCTCTTGTAGAATCTGTAGTACAATTCTCAGGTGGTCCTCATGCTCCTTATGGCTCTTGGAATATATCAGTATATCATCAATAAAAACCACCACAAACTGATCCAGATATGGTTTAAAAATTCTGTTCATTAAGTCCATGAATGCTGCGGGGGCATTAGTTAACCCCAAACGGCATCACTAAGAACTCATAGTGGCCATATCTGGTTCTAAATGCTGTCTTTGGTACATCCCCTTCTTTGACTTTAAGCTGATGGTACCCGGACCTAAGATCAATCTTTGAGAATATCCGGGCTCCTTGAAGTTGATTAAACAAGTCGTCAATCCTAGGCAGAGGATACTTATTTCGTGCTATTACTTTATTGATTCCCCGGTAATCAATGCAGAGTCGAAGACTGTCATCCTTCTTCTTAACAAATAGGACTGGAGCACCCCAAGGAGAAGCACTGGGTCTAATAAATCCTCGGTCTAGGAGCTCTTGCAGTTGCTCCTTCAGTTCTTTTAACTCCGCCGGGGCCATACGGTAAGGGGCCTTTGATATAGGCCCAGTTCCAGGAACTAGATCAATAGAGAACTCGACTTCCCGATCAGGAGGTAAATTAGTCAAATCTTTAGGGAAGATATCTGGAAATTCTCAAGCTATGGGAATATCCTCCAACTTGGTCTCTTCTTGCTGAAGATCCTTGACTACAGCAAGAAATTCCTGACCACCACTCATCAAATACTTTACAGCTTGCATTACTGATATGAACATTGAGGATAGGTGTTTCTGACCCCCAATAAAACTGAACTCAGGCTGAGCGGACTAAGCCTGCAGAATCTGGTGCTGCAAGTCATGTATCGACTGTGCCATACCCGAGAGAACCTGAAGCATCTCGGTCTGGAGTTGCTGCTGATCAGTCCCAACTGCATTGGCAGGGGCAGCAGCTACAGTGGCTTCTAGATCTCCCGGTTGGCAAGCATTACCAACCTGGGAACTCTCATTATTTTGTCGACTTCCAGTGCGACGTGCCATTCTTATTTTTTGATAAATTAGTTGTAATTAATATCACTGTAAACATTAATTGTTAGGCTTTCAAAGCA
This sequence comes from Calamus simplicifolius, assembly GCA_900491605.1. NCBI lineage: Eukaryota > Viridiplantae > Streptophyta > Magnoliopsida > Arecales > Arecaceae > Calamus > Calamus simplicifolius. The sequence goes on along the minus strand of UESW01002949.1, from coordinate 122,384 downwards.
TAATTTCTGAGATTTCTTTAAATTTATCATTGTCTCTATGTCACTCTAGTGTTTTGCCTAAAGTGTCATCATGTATATGTCCTTAATGTCATAACCTCGTCGCCAGGGTCAATTGATCATAACCACCAGGCAGGCAGGATTCTAGAGGTGGCCCCCACAGGTTCAAGAGGTGGCTCCCATCCTCCATGGATGTAGCACTTTGCCCTGTGTGGCACTTAGCTCCTGCACTTCCGATTGGTGCGATGCTCTGATACCACTAAAGCTGTCACGCCCCAGACCCAAAAATTTGAGCTAGGGTGACAACCCGCCGCATGCTGGGCATGCAAGGCGTCTTAAACTTATTACATGAATCAATATAAAGCAATTTCCATATCCATGATTTGTTACAAACCAGAATTATCAGTCTTGGGCTATCTGCCCTACAAATAAATCTGAACTAAATCAAAATGATAAAACTAAGTCTTCTTAATAGAAAACTCCTTCTATCTCAATTATCCATCTTCATTCCTGAGGCTCTGAAAAACATTATGAGAATTTTATGAGCTCACACTCAATAAGTAAGCCTAATATAATTTCAAAATTTCATTTATCAGGCTATCAATAGGTTCATGTCATCAGATCAATTAGCTTAATTCAATAACAATTACATTGTTTATACTGTCATTATTTATGTATCTCTACATTACATATCATGTGTAGCCCTCTTAAACATCCCCTAAGAGGAAGGGTCCTGGTACCAGTGTCTGTCATCTGTCATCTGTCATGTACACATCATGTGTAGCCCTCTTAAACATCCCCTAAGAGGAAGGGTCCTGGTACCAGTGTCTGTCATCTGTCATCTGTCATGTACACATCATGTGTAGCCCTCTTAAACATCCCCTAAGAGGAAGGGTCCTGGTACCAGTGTCTGTCATCTGTCATGTTGTCATGTGTGAATCTGTCATGTGATAACCGAGGTGACACATAAAGTTTTACTGTCATTATCATGATTACATATTATCATAGTAATAACATGATTTTGCCAAATTAACATAATTACATTTAACTGTAATTTCACAGTTCAATAATTAATAAAATATAATACTTGACTTACTTACCACAGTACACGAATTTCACTTGATAACCCAGCTAATTGGACTCCTGGGCACCTACAGAATCATTTTCCATTATTAAATTCTAAAATCTGAATTATAAAAAATTCTTAAATTCTACCCAACCACTTCACGGGCCCTACTTTGGGCTTGAATATCTCTCTATGTATATACCCAAATATGGAAATAAAATTATTCCCAGAAACTAGAATAAATCCTGATTCGGGCCATATTTTTATTTTTCCAATCTCGCCCGATACAAGGCCCAAAACGCTGCTCAAACTAGGCTCAGAAACGGCCCAACAAGGCCCAAACATCCAACGGCCCAGCGGCCCGTTAATTCAATCTATCCAGCTCCCCTGTTTCAAACGAAACAGAGGAGCCGAGATTTGCGCCGGCGGCCAGGGCCGCCGCCGGCCAAATTGAAGGCGGTCCGGCCGCCGTTGGCCGGACCGTGGCCGGTCGCCGCCGCGGCCATCCTCCCCCATGCTCTATCTCTCATCAATTTGGAGATTAACTCACTTCTCTATCTCAATCGCGGCGGCTCGAACTCACGCCGGCGACTTTGCCGGCTCAATCCGGGGTGGTCCGGCCTCCGGTGGCCGGGCCAGAGCCGGCCACCGCCGTGGCCGGCCTCCCCTCTCCTTCTTTCCCTTTAATTTCACTCTTTTCTCTCTTAATCACCCGCGGATTACGGATGACGCCGGCGGCACGGCCGGCCACTATGGCCGGCCGGACCTCCACCGGACGCACGCCCGGCGCCGGTGGAAGTCTCCGACCAAGGCCCAGGCCCGGCGAGGCGGCGAGCACACCGCCGGGCCCGAACCAAGGATCGACCGGCGTCGATTCTTCACAGATCACTCTTTCTCCCTCCTCCGCCCGCTCCTCTCTCTCATTAATCTCCGGCACCCCACCGGACGCCGCCCCCGGTGCCGGTGGGGTCGTCGGCCGGGGTTCAGGCCCGGCGAGGCGGCGGGCACGCCGCCGGGCCCGAACCAATCTCACGGCGATGAGAAGGGGAGAGCTGGGTTCTGTAACCCGGCTCCTCCCTCCTCTTCGTTCTTATTTTTTTTTTTTTTTTTCACTTATTCTCTCTCTCTTCTCTCTCTCATGCATGGTTAGAGGACTTACCAGAGACAAGCACGCTGAGGAAGAAGTCCGCACGAGGAGATGATGAGAAGGGGCACCCACGTATGGTGGGGAGGAGGGTTCTACCCATCTTTTATAGGTATTGCAGAGTCCCCAAATCAAGGGACTCTGTAATTAGATATACATGATATTTAAATATCTAAAGTCTATCATATCATCTGATCACGTGATAACTCTCACGAGCAATTAAGATATATCTGGAATTCAATTATCTGGAGTCTATCATCTGACCTCGTGATAATTCTCACGAGCAATTAAGATATATCTGGAATTCAATTATCTGGAGTCTATCATCTGACCTCGTGATAATTCTCACGAGCAATTGCGAAATCTAGGGGATTACAACTTTCTTGTAACTTTTTCATGCATCAGATTTGGAAGAAAATAAATAAACATGTGCCACGTGACTCAAAAAGATCTTCAACCCAATCTGAAGAATTATCTAATGAAACCAATTGCATGGGTTCCCTGATGAATTGCAAGGCTCTCTTTGCTGTCTCGGGTTACATTATATCTAATTTGGTTGCAGGATGGAATTTGTCAGAGAATGGTACCTTGAGGTTCCATGGATCATAGAAAGTGGAGTTTCAGTGAAGGATGGAGTTTTTAGAACTTGTTGCTTGCATTGCATAGGCAGAAGGTTTTATGAGCATAGGCCAATTTCTCTAATGTGGTGCGGCAAAAATGGATCTAATCCGTATATAATTTATCATAATAGATGTGAATTTTGATTAAATTAGTTTGGATGGTAAATGAATTGATTCATCTAGACATGTATATATGTTAGGTGATGGGGTTTGAATTTGATATCCTTAAGTAACTAGTTGGGTCAGATCGATTTAGATCAACTCATTTATCTTAGGTACTGATTAACAGGTTAAACAGGTTAAGTACGTTAAACAGGTTAAGCAGTTTGACACCTAAGCTTTTTATTATTTGTTAGTAGATTAGCAGATTAAGTGGATTAGCTCGGATTACTTCTTCATTAAACAGATTAGATTTAGGTTCAAAATTCTAATATACTTAATAAATGGTTTAAAATCAGGTAGATGATTTTATGGCTCATCCGCACTAAAACAAACTCTATTACGATCCGAACTAACTAGGTTGCCACCTCTATATCTACTTATAGTTCATGCTTCCTCGATCGATCCCGACCTTAGTGCTATGATATCTTGGAAATGATTATTGACTTGAAAATTTTCTGCTTTATTGAATCAGATTTGGTTTTGGTGTCAACACCCTTAACTCTTTATCTGCAATTTATTCAATAGATTTATGAATGCAGTGCTGCTATTTAACTTCTTCAGTTTAACTCCCGAACTCCATGATAGTTGGAAAGTGGTTTTATTTTTCTTTCTAACTGTGTTTATGACCTCATTGTTGAAGGAATTAATTAGAAATGCTCTCTCTTTGAGATGAATTTGTTTTGTTTCTCACTTGCAATACAATCATGGGTGAAGCATGTCCAATGCCTTCTTTTTGGTATAATTATATTTGAATATAAAATTTTCTACTAGACCTAGCCGACCATCCAACCAATGAAAGGAATGGAATAACCTTGTGGATGGAACGATTTATTAATTCTATTAAATATATCACAATCAAACAACAAGACCTAGGATTTTTATATTTGATTTTAACCATATGTTCACTAAGATCAAAGTATTGCATGAATTTAAACGCATGCGTGCTGGTTTAGATATGATGGATATCTGCGTACCAATTACATCAACAGTTGGTACTAAAAGCTTTATTGAATTGAAGATGACTATCAAACCCAATATGAAATAAATCAAGTAACTATTTTCTAGAAAACGATTTATTATGAAAATACTTACTTTTATATGCACAGATGTCATAATATGTTCTTCAGCACTCTACTTGATTGGCTACTGATTGTTAATAGATTTCTCCTAAAATAGATATTCATCGTGCTCAAGATAACTTCAAATTTTTATATAAGTTTGATGCATTTACATGCTTAATAGTTGGCCATTGTATCGGTTCTTACTTCTCACTTTTTGATCTTTGAAGCTTATTATAGCCCTTTGGAATCTTGCTGCAGCTTCCTATGCTATATTGGAAGATACTTACCATTTTATATTAATCAGTGGCTCTCAATGCAAGAGACTTATCTGCAATCTTTTTTGCCAAATGGCTGTTAGGTGTAAATATGTCTGCCTTGGTTTTATTATTATTATTATTAGTACAAGTGGGTGATAACACTAGTCTAATGCGAGTCAACCCAAATAGATCAGAAAGCAGTATTTGTTTAAAAATAAAAGGATAGAGGTCTTCCTAGTTCCATGTCCAAAAGCCAGAATGATAAGCCACTGAGGCTGCCACCCAATCTGCAGCAAAATTGGCTTTCCGATAAACCATAATTATTAAAATCGGACCAAACCGGTCAGTTGAATTGGTTGAACCGGGATCCGAAGGCCAAGCCAGTCCGATTCTAACATAAAACTAGATATGTAAGAGACCAGGAATAATCCGGTCAACCCGTTCGGTTCACCCGTGAACCGGGTCACGGGTTTATCAATACCGTTTCAAATTTTCTAGCCTTTGGTGTTTCAAATTTCTGAGAGCTTATGGTAACTTTTTTTCTATTGGAATGCTCGCAAGTTTTATGGGAAAAGAAAAGGAGATCATGCAAAGAAGAGCATTGATGAGAGGAGAATAAAAAAGAAAAAAAGGTGAAAATATGAAAATTTTATGGGAATCAAGACGGAAAAGTAGAGACATAAAGAAAAATTGATAAAAATAAAAAAAAACTCGAATATAAATTTTCTTTAATTTTCTTTCTTTTTTAAGAAAAAGTTAAATAATACTAAATGGGTACGCAGATTGAAAGTAGCGAATTTTAAAGATTAAATAAGAACCAAAAAAGATTTTTTTTTCAAAAGAAGAAGATTATAAAAATTAGTATTCATATGTTTATTTTATTAAAAATTAATTTTTATTAATATAAATTTATTTTTATATTAAAATAATTGAATCGATGGTTCAACCAGTGATCCAATGGTTGAACCAGTGACCCAAGCCCTTGGCCAGGTCAATGTCCAGGCCGGGTCTGACAACTATGCGATAAACATGATGGTTCTAGACTCTATGGACATCCCGAAGGTAGATTAGATGCCATGGAGCAGAGGGTTTGGTAGGGAGTTGATTACAGCACTCCTTGCGAAGCCATTGGATGACAGTAAGAGAGTTCCCCTCGATGAGGAGGCTATATGCATGAAGGATTTGAGTAGCATAGGAATGTCAGCCCAAGCTGCATAAAGCTCAGCCAAAGGGACATAGAAGTCTAGAAAACTAAGCCTTTCCGCCGCCAACAAAACCCCATCAATCCCTCGGATAATGAATGCTGAACCAGCTAGTCTTCCCTGAACACTCCCATCGAAATTAATTTTGACAACCCTGGAGGGGGCTCCCAAGAGATGAAAACCGTGTACCGGTTCGCTGCCGAAGCAGCAGGGGAGTTCTAGTCGCCAGAGCTGTTAGAATCAGAAGAAAAGCGATGGAGTGCGAATTCAGACAATAAGGATATGACAATCCTCATTGTCCTACGAGAGGAGATAATATTATTAGTAAAAATGAGCCGATTCCGCGATAGCCATATCTGATTGGTAATAGCAGCCTACAGGATGACCTTCTGCTAGTTATCCCTCCACAGATCACTCAAAAAAAGGGACCACCAAGGACCCGTATCATCCTTTCTAAAGTTGTCAGCTCCCCCTCCTCTCTGGGCCACCGATAGCACACCTGCACACTTTGTGGTAATCGGATAGAGTTTTACTAGTCTTTATGTAGCGCTCCATAAAGAGCTAGAGAACCCCAACTAATTATCATAAGTGGCAGACACACGAAAACACATCCTGTTAAAAACTTTTCATTTTCATCTCAATTATATACACAAATCACTCAATCAACACTAAGCATCAACCTGCTCAGATAATATTTTTCATGACATTCCTCAGGCAGTTTACAAGATCACATTCACAATCGACATCAAAATCCTAAGTGCACACATCATGCTCATAATTTTCTCCAAAACATAAGTCTCGTATTCATATCCAAAAAGGTCTAAAACATCATTACATCTCACTGTACACATACACATATACAAAATACAAATATCAAACCACACTCTCTCAATATACAAGGCTAGCATTTATACACCCTTGCATCCAAGCAAGCTTCACCAGCTAAGGGTTCTGTCCTGCTTATCTTGTGATCCTGGCAGAAATACTCACTGATCTGAAAGAACATTTAAATCATAGAGGGATGAGACCTAAGTCCCAGTGACTGGATAACCATCTAACTATGGAGAAATAGAGAACCATAACCTCTTAATTTCAATCGTATGCTGAAACTATTTAGCTTGTACAACTCAAAGTACATTTTTAACATGATATCAGATAAAATAAAATGTAGCTTATTCTTCAAATAACATATCAGTACTGAAATACTCTATAATAACTTTTCACTGAAAGATAACTCATTAAGATAAAATCCATGCATTACAATATGAAGATATGCATTCTTTATCTACAACCCAGACTCCCATCCCAGGATCTGCTTGCCCACTGGCATCTCAAGTAAACTCTCCCTCTCGGGATAACTATTTGGCCCATTGGCCCTTTTTATATCACAACATATGCTTTTAAATCTCTGAGGTAATGCTAGGTGTACTCTCATCGGGTGTGACTGATAATAGCCTCTGGCAAAGTGGTTCCTTAACCCTGGAACCCACGGGCTATATATAGTAATCAGCTCCACTGAGCTATGATTCATGCCCCCACGGGCTGCTCACAACCAGCCCCACTGGTCTGGTTAAGCGTGCACTCACCCCTGATTCTGGGGTTCATCGTACGATTTGTTCGCAAGGAGGTGCCGGCTCGATAGTAGTGTGCAATGCTCATGCTACAGTACAGTCTAAAGGGTGATCAGCCCCTAGCTGCCTGATGCTCAGTATGATACATACATCATTTGTAAAGCTTTATCATGCAAATATGCCATGTATACATTAAAAATTCCCTCATCGAAACTCATGTTTATGTTTATGCTCTCATGCTCAAAACTCATTTATCAGATATCATATACTAGGTTCTCATTTCTCATATTTAAAACATACATAATACTCTGCTAAACATAACATACCATAACTAGGTATTAATCTCATTATACTAGCTCAAATTAACTTCTCATTGCTAGATGAGAAACCCACTCACCTTAGTAGGTTACTCCTCGACTGGTACTCAACTCTGGTATTTCGGCTCCCTGGAATAACCCTCTTGACCTACGTCAACATACAGATACGATAGCTATTAGGATTACCTCCACACGAGGTTTTCCCACGAACCATGCATGCATACATGATCTATCCTCTAATATCTCATTATTTTCTTCCACCCTTTCTCTACTCAAGATTACTTCTACTATTACCTCAAAATACAATAATCTAAGAAAATCTAAAGTCATACAAGATCTAGGGAAGCTATAGCTTACCTGGAGTCGAGCACAAACCCCAAGCTTCCCTTTCCCTTTCTCTTTCTTCCTCCTTTTTCTTCTTCTTCTTCTTCCTCTTCCTCTCTTTTCTCCTCTTCTTTCTCTTTCTTTCTTTCTTTCTTTTCTCTGGCTGAACCCACGTTTCCTTTTTCTCTAATGACTTGGGGACCAAGTCATTGGAAACTTAAGGGTTAAGGCATGCCAAATTCCCCTTTTGCCCTCAAACACTCTTAACGCACGCTTTTTGGAAAACACGTGGCTCACTTATAACCATGATATTTTGCCCTTAGATTTTCTTTCCCAAGTTGCCCTTAACACAATTAGCAATTGACATCGGAGCCTTTTCCCATTTTGCCCCTGATATAGCATTTTTTTAATCGATTTATAGCCCAGATTATTATTTTTCTTAAATCGATACTTTTATGTAACATTTCTAAGAAAAGACTTTACCAGCTTGAAGAACTCGATTTTAGAAATCCAACGGTTCAAACGGCATCCAAATCGGACTTGAAACGGATTAAATATGAAATTCTCAAGATTTAACTCAGAAAAACCTGCGTCTTGGAGTCGGCTCCAACAGATTTGGAGTCGGCTCCAGCAGAAATAGGTGTCGGCTGTAGAAAAGTAGGGGTCGACTCCAGAAAAGTAGGGATCGACTCCAGCTCTGCAGGTGTCGACTCCTAAGCGTGCCAAAAGTTTAAAACCGTGCCGGAGTCGACTCCACTCCAATTAGTGTCGACTCCAACCACTAAAAACATCATTTAGGATAAAACTCAAACTAAACTTGATTTTTCTTGTGATTTAAACCCATTAAAACTTAAGTCTCTCAATTTCTTAAATCAAACTCATTAACATTCAGAAATATACTTATTTACTCCAAAATTTCTTCTCTTTATTATCAAAAGGCCAACACACCCACACTGAAACTTTCTGACTTTCATTTCAAATGAAAATGCCATAAATTACAAGGTTTTCAGGATGTTACAAAAGTAGTAACCAATCATCTGCCAAATCCATCTTGCTCTGGGGCAGATAAAAATGGCATGATCTATAGTCTCCGCCTCTAGTCCACATAATGGATAAGTAGTCGGAATGGGCATACCCCTCCTAGAGAGAAGATAACAAGTGGGTATACTATCCCATGCAAGCTTCCATATAAAAAGTTGAATCCTAAGATGGATGAAAAGCTTTCAAATCCACGCAGCATCCATCATACACTGCGGTTGCGGCCTATAAACATTCATAAGCTCCCTGATAGGAGCCCTAGATAGACAAGATCTCCACCATAATCTGGTGTCAGATGTGTGTATCAGAATGAGCGGAATAGAGATAATCCAGTGAGAAAGTTGCTCACTAAATAAATGAGTCACCGTAGGAGTGTGCCATGAAGAGAAATCCTGAGAGATCAGATCAGTAACCATCATACTGCTAGGAACATCAGTGCTGATGAAAGTAGGCCATCATGAATGAGGGAGATCAGCAATCTATATATCCTGGACAACATCAATCGAGGATCCATCTTCAATCATTCACGAGATGTTATTCGGGATAGTCAGTGCACACCGACAAACCTCCTTCCAGAAGAAAGAATAACCACGAAAGGCTGAATACCCATAGAAGGCATCCATTCACCGTATCTAGCATGCATAAAAGAGCTCCATAAACTATATATCAAGTAGGAACTGCGAAGTATGCCTAGCAATCAGAGCCTCTCTTCTTACGATCAGAGATTGGATTCCAAGTCCCCCTTCAGAAATGGGCATGCAAATAGTGTCCCATGCCTATAAATGAATACCATGGCCATCTTGCATAGAAGCCTAGAGAAAATCCCTGAAGCATCGTTCTATCCTCCTTAGACAAGTAATCGAAACATCAGCATTGGATAGAAGATGCAGCGGGAGGAAAGTAAGAACCGAGTGAATAAGGGTGATCCTCACCATCATGGATAAGCCAGTAACCTACCAGCCATCAATGCGGTCCCGAACCCGGTGCTCAATATAAGTGTAGTCACTACAATATGGCCGCTTTTCCATAATAGGAATCCCTAGGTAGTCGATCAGCCTGACTATATATTCCTAAGGATCGGAGGATGGCCTCCCTAGTAGTACCAGTGGTCTTCGGACTAAAACAGATCATAGACTTTTGAAGGTTGACCTTCCGTCCAAAAGCCTAATAGTAACGCTGAATAATGGAAGCAAAGGTGGTCGCATTATGAACAATGGTCTGGCCCAGCAATATGCAATCATCAACGAACAGAAGATAAGAAACCGAGGGGCCTAGAGGGCCCGCCATGCAGGGAGCAATGCAAAGATCCTGCTGTGCCTGATAGAACGCATGATATAAATCGTTCGTGGCAAGGATGAATAAAAAAGAGGATAGAGGGCACCCTTGGCGCAGCCCTACAACCAAATAGAAGAAGTCTGTCCGACTACCATTGATGAGTAGAGAGAAAGATGGCCTATGAATGCAGGCCATGATCCAGTCAATAAATAGACCATCGAACCCAAATTCTAGAAGAGTTTGGTGCAAAAAAGCTCAGCTCAATCTGTCATAAGCTCACACCATGTCAAGCTTAACAGCCATGAGGCACTGTCTAGTAGGGGCTCTCTGAAGATCATGCATGAATTCCTAGGCTATAAGGACATTATCTGAAATACTGCACCCTCTGATAAAGGCCCCCTGCTTGGCAGAAATAAGGTGGAGTATCATATCCCATAGGCGGGTGACTAAAATATGCACACCGACTTTATATAATGTAGTGCACAGACTGATAGGCCGATAGTATTGAGGAGTAGAAGCATCAGTGCATTTGGGCACAAGGGTAATGAAAGTCCGGTTCTAGTCATCAGGAATGGCTTTAGATTGGAAGGCAATCTGAATGGCCTGAACTACATCTTGACCTACAATATTCTAGTAGTGGCGAAAGAAAAAGGGTAGAAACCCATCTGGCCTAGCCTTGTCAAGCCTAAGATCCCATAACGCCTGCGAATCTCTTCTGTAGTGATCGGCCTAATAAGAAGGTCATTCTTATACGTAGAAACCTTCTTTGAGATGGGACCTATCGAACTGGAGTCCCCTCACCAATGAAATTAGTCCATCTGGACTAAAAGAAGTGAAATAGCTGATCCCAGATAACGTGGATATCCTTCTGATAATGGTCCTCCTCAATTGCAAGCCGCCAAATCCTATTAGCTGCACGTCGCTTCAGGGTGGCCTGATAAAAAAATCTAGTATTACGATCCCCGTCGCGGATCCACTATATCCACGACCTCTATCTTCAAAAATCTCCTGCTGCTGAAGAAGAGATTGATGAAGTGCTAGCTTCTCTTGGAGAGACGTGAGGTCGGAATCAGGGAGACAACCTTCCTGATCCTCTTTGGTATGAAGAGTGGTAATATTAGCTTCCGCCAACTCAATTTTCCTCACTAAGTCCCCAACCTCAAATCTATTCCATCTAGATAGCCTACGCCTTGCGAGCTTAAGACGCCTAGATAACCTATAAGTAGCTCTGCCTCTGACGGGGGTGTACACCAAACCTGGGAGTTGAGGGACCGAGCTGAGGAGTAGGAGGTCCAGAGCTGCTCAAATCGAAACTATCCCCGATACTGAGAATCAACCTCAGTGGATATCAAAATAGGACAGTGATATGAGGCAATCCTAGGCAGGTGAGTAACAGCAGCAGAGGGATACTTTTGAAGCCATTGGGCTGTGGCCATAGCTTTATCCAGTCTCTTCCAGACACAGGCAGAACCCTGGCGATTATTATACCAAGTGAATTGGGAACCTGAGAACCCCAAATCCAGCAACCCAGCAGAAGAAATAAAGGACCTAAACTCAGTAATGTCCACTGAGCCTACAAACTGTCAACCTTCTTTCTTTTCATTAGCCCTAATAATGCAGTTAAAATCACCAGCAATGATAGTTGAAAATACCTGAGCAAGAAGAGAGAAGATCTCAAACCAAAGAACATGCCTCTCTCAAAAATCAGTGCTAGCATATACATCCAAGAGAAGCTAGGGGTCAGACATCTCCTCTGAGATAATGAGAGCAACCTGCTGATTGCACTAATGAAAAGCATCTATCATAATGGAGGTGTTCCGCCATATAGCCAAAATGCCTCCTGACAGGCCCATAGACTCCACAGCATAAGAGTACCAGGATCTAGAAAGCTGTCTCCTGACTTGGGCCAGGCTATCACCCGACAATCGGGTTTCCAAAAGAACATAGATATCAAAATTGTGTAACTATATCAGTCTCCCAAAGAGGATCGAAACAAAGGTTTGCAGGCTCCTCTAACATTCTAAATTAGAATCTTCATTTTCCATTTGGGGTAGGCTGGGACCCATTCTGGTCCTCCAACATATCAATATCAGAAGGGCACCATAATTCCAAGGTACCACCCTCAATCGGCTGTGTGATACAATCCGTCACTAGGTAACCTCCATTAGAACTTTAGTCTCTAATGGTCGGAGAGACGCAGCTAAGATCTGGGTATCCTTATCCTGACCCTGGATTGCATCCTTAAAGCAAGAGACTATGGACTCGTGACTTCGTCCCTCCATCTTGGTTGGCTGAGAAAGCACAACTTTTTCCCAGTCTGGACCACACCCTCACTGCAGGAAGGCTGACCACTCGTGCCAGCCGAAGCTGCAGGGCCCCGAGTTGAGTCCGAAGATATTGAAAAAGTAATTTTATCTAGTTTGATGTTTGAACCAGATGATAAGACTTTTCTTTTTCTTTTATCAGTTTTGGAAACAACTTATTGAGTTTGTGGTTCCGCAGGCCTGGCCCGCTTTGATGGACCTGGATAAGCTTCCTTTCGGACCGTGGGCCTTTCAGCCCATTTATCAGTTCCAAGAAAGGCAAAGGGGTTCTCAATAGTCAGCTTAGTAATCAGATGTGGCTGAGAGACACAAACCTCTGGTTGAGTTTTAGACTCAGGGAGCGGCTCGGTTTCAGGCAAACTAGCATGCTGACCTCCAACCAGCATGGCTCTAGCACCTTGATGACCCGACTTCTTCCCATCAGTCTTTTGAAGCGAATCAGCAATAGGGGAGTCCATTGGTTTAGTAGGTGTGTGGGTTTGCTGGGTGAGCTAGTTTCATCGGTTGTTGCCAACCATCCGTTGGGACTGCTCAAGAAGCAGAGCCAGTTGGATTGGCAACCGAATGGGGTTTCCTCTTTGGTTTCAGAGGATGGGCAAGGGAGGTTCTTCGCTGATGAAGAGCCATCATCCAGGGTCCAAAATTGGAAGCAGTCAAAGAGGATTCTGATGCTGGCGATGGTGAGCAGGGGCCTGAGAGATGCAGTAACCCACAGCTAGAGCAAATCCCCTCAAGATGTTCATAGGCGAATTGCTGCCAGAAGGGAGTACGATTCCCCCTCACTCAGACTCCTGGCCGCAGAGGTTTTCGAAGATCAATTCTCACACATGCCCGAGTGAAGCCACCCCTGTTCTTCTCCTTGGTTGAGGTATCGAAGAAGACAAAGTAGCCAGACGACGAAAGGATTGAGCTCAGGATATTGTCAGTCTAGAATTCCATTAGCAAGTTGGGTAGACGAATCTAGAGGAGAGCAGTAGCCACAACGTCCGCCGTCGGGAAGAACTCTGTTCTCCAATCTTCGGTGGCAATCGGTTGGCCGTTGGCAACCCACGACCTTCCCATGACTATTTCCTTAGTTTTAGTATCAGAGAAGCGAAAGATGCAGCATCGATGAGCCAAGCATACAGCTTTGACTTCTCTGAATATACCAACCCGCCGGAACTCGAGGATGATTGCGTCCGGAGGCACCCAGCGATGAAAGGCCCTCGCAAGAATAGCCTTCTTCTCTTAGCTTCCGACTTCCTCCTCCAGTGTCTTTGATGGTACTTGGACTATCTCGGAGAAGCAACACTCTAGCTCCGACACCACAGCCAACGGAGGGGAGGGGGTTACCCAGGCGAAGCGGGATTCCGCTGTCCTTCGCCAAGGCATCTATCCCACCTTAGCTTCATCCGCAGACAAAGGAGTGGGGGGACAGTATCAGCCATAATCCGACGAGATACGATCATGGAGGATGGCGAGGTTCGCCAAAGATCACAGACACAGGCACTCGGGGCGCTAATCTTAAAGCATGGACCAGAGCTCAGATATAAGAGTTATGATAATAATCTTTTTGTCTGCCTTGGTTGCTTTGCTTGCTAAGGTGTTACGTGTACGCATGCTTGCCATGTTTGAACTACTCTCATCAAACCATTATACAGTAGAAAAACTCTTTCTGTACCATGCAATGCAAAAATGCATGCACCACGAGCGATAATTGACCACACGTGTATGGCACACATGTGATATAAAAAGGATAAGAATGCTTTTGCGCAAGTGTGACCAATCATCGTGTGCGGTGCATGCGTCTTGTACTGCGCGTGATGTACAAAACTTTTCCTATATTATATCAGCCGCATATCAACCCATAGCAAAGCCCAAGCCAAACTAAGCTAAGCCAAGCATGCCCATCCAACATGCCATCCTATGAGGCATGATGGGCTAGGCAAATCTTTTTATTTTTTAAAAATTAATTTTAGATATTAAATAAATTAAATAAATGTATGTATCATTATTCGTGGCTTAATATCATGTTGTGTTACTTTTTTTTTTCCTTATGATTATTTCTTTCATCTTTCATCTTCAATCTGATTCATTTAAAGGAAAAGCCTTATTCTTCATTTTTCATGTAGCATGGTTTTAACTTAATGGCCAAACAATTTTTTTATTATTTTAAAAAATAATTTTATAAAATTTTTAAAGAAAAAAAATGAACACATTTAAAATTAGTTATTTATAAATATTATAAAAATAAAAATATAAAAATGTAGAAACAAACCACGCCATATGATGTCACGTGCCTCGCCCATGCCAACCCAAAAGGTGGCGCGGCTGGATCTGGCACGATTATTATAGCAAGCACCCGTGCCGTGCTGGCCCACGTCATATCCGTGAAGTATCTACCAGCATTTCATCAGCGGGACTGGTTCAAAGTAATGATGAACAACGATTACGTATAAACTCCGGTAAATACATACTATTTCATTTAAATCCTTCTTAAAACTTCTTCCTTCTCTTCGCTTCGGCCTCACTCGATCCTCTCGCCAGTCACCGAAGCCATGGCCAAGCTCACAAACCCGAGGGCCCCCATTGCCAGCGGTTGGCCATTTCCTTCTTCAAAGATTCAAAGGGTTCTAGTTCTAGATGGGTAGTGATCGCGAAGGGATGAAGCCGGCGTGTGGATACGATCTCCGTCAAAGAGAAGGCCGGCCACCGGTGAGAAGAATCGCTCGAGTACGACGCATCTAAGGTATCGCTCGAGTACGACGCATCTAGGGTAAAAATTATCTCCTTTCAGCTATTTTCCATTGTGTTTAACTTTTCCTTTTTATTTTGGTTCTTATTTTGGGTATCTCGGATAGTATTGAAGTCTCAATAAATCTAGAGCTTGACGGTAATGTTTGAAATTTAATGCTCTTTTATTTTCACAAATGCTTTGAAATTCCAACGATCTTCCCTGAAATTATGGCAAAAATGTAGTTCAAAAGCACAACTTTCCTGTGGGAAGGCTGGAAGGCAAGCGAAGCAATCAAGGAAGACAGAGTGGCATCATGGAGGCACAACTTTATCACTGAGGCAAGTAAGCCCTAGTATTTCTTAATGGTGAAAAAATAAGTTGCATAAAAATTACTTAAAATTTAAAATTTTAACAAATTAAATTAAAATAAAAAATAAAATAAATTACTAAAAATTTAAATTATAATAAAATAATTTTTAATCAAAACAAGTAGTATCCTAAGTGATGCAGGGTAAAGTTATCACCGCATCGATCGATAGACATTGCAATCGGCAAGACCCATTTTTAGGCTCTGACTCTCTAACTGCCACAATCAGAAAAGGACAAGCTGCACTGTCTGCAACCTTTGTACCTCGGCAGGGTCAAGCTATCTCCATACATCGCAAGGACCGAGCTATCTCTAAATCTTGGTACGGTCGAACTATCTCTATACCTTGGCAGGGCCGAGCTATCTCCATGCCTCGGCAAAGCTGAGCTATCTCCATGCCTCAGCAGGACTGAGCTATCTCGAATCTCGGTAGGGCCGAGTCTTCGAACCTCGGCAGGGCCAAGCTATCTCCATGCCTCGGTAGGGCCGAGTCATCTTCGAACCTCGGCAGGGCAGAGCCATCTTCATGCCTTGGCATGGCTAAGCCTCATCCTCTCAACATAAGCACCGTTGTTGCTCCAAACTACGCCGGGTATCCCAAAGGATAAACCACTCCGATCACAAAGATTTCGGAGTAAACTTTCCAAAATAGAAACGGGAGCCAAATATAGCACTATGCCCTTGATCAACTTGATTTCAAATTTTCGATAAGGCGTCCATCAGCCTCATCAACCGCTAATCACCATAACTATGCCCAAAAAATCAGGTAACCGCTTATTATCTTGGCAGTGTACAAATACCAAGTCTTAGGACCCTTCAGGTAAGACAATTCTAAGCTTAGAAAACCCTAGCAGACGCCATTGCAATCCAAAGACCTTCTCTAGGGCATCCTTCTGAAACAACATTCTTCTCTTTATCTGCTTGCTTGGGCTTCTACTGAGTTGGGCATCGGAAGATCTTCCATAAGGAACACCCCCCACATTCCCTGCATAAAGATTATCTTGCAGGTCTATCAGGACGGGAGACACTACAACAAAAACTAAATTTAGCGACGCCAAAATGCATCACTAATGTGTCGCTAAACCAGATTTCCCGATGCATTAGCGATGCAATTATGGTGTCGCTGCAAGTCTCATCATAGAATGAATTTTTTCGCAATTGCGTCGCTAAATAGTGACTCTCAGCGACGCATTCTATTGCGTCGCAAGGTCATTACGTCGCAATATTATGATGCAAGAAAATTGCGTCGCAATATTTAATAATAATATTTTAGAAATATTAGCGATGCAATTTCAGTCGCTAATGCATCGCTAATTAAATTTTTTAAAAATATAAATATTTAAAATTAAAATGGTTAAATTTAATATTGCGACGCATTTGATTGCGTCGTAATATTGTGACGCAATCAAATGCATCGCAATATTGCGATGCCAAGACGTTGCGTCGCAATATTTAATAATAATATTTTAGAAATATTAGCGATGCAATGTCAATCGCTAATACGTCGCTAATTAATTTTTTAAAAAATAAAAAATATTAAAAATTAAAATGGTTAAATTTAATATTGCGATGCATTCGATTGCGTCGCAATATTGCGACGCATTCAAATACGTCGCAATATTGCGACACCAGTTCCTTGCATCGCAATATTTAATAATAATATTTTAGAAATATTAGTGATGCAATTTCAGTCACTAATGCATCGCTAATTAAATTTTTTTAAAAAATATAAAAATTAAAATTAAAATGGTTAAATTTACAATATTGATCGAAACACTGATATTGATCGAAACACTTTATTGATCAAACATTCATCATTAAATTTCCAAAATAATTAATATATTAAAATTTTAAAGTTTTTACAACATAAAAAAAAAAAAAAATACATCAAAAATCTGGGCGATCACGTGGACGTGGAGGCTGGAAGACCCTGCGACAAGCGGCTAACCATATCCGCAAATGACGCATCTCATCTCGCATGTCAGAAGCTAATGCTGAAGGACTTCCGTGCGCTGGTCGAACTCCTGCTGAATCTCCTGCCGAACGTCCTACCGAACCTCCTCCGCAATAGATCTCCGAATGTCCTCTAAACGCTCGGGAGGAATATCACCAGAAAGCGCGAGCTGGAGGCCTGATGGGAAAATATGCAGAAGCTCTAGTGCCCAGACCATAGACCCTGCGGTCTCGTGGCTGGGCACCAACAGCCTCCAAAAACACACGTCGACTCTCCTCTGCTGAGAGTTCGACGGGCGTCTCCCCATCAGTAGAGTCGACCTGCGATGCCTGGGAGCGAAGCTCCTCGACTCGTGTCTTTGAATTATGAAATCAACAATAAATGAGTTAATAAATTTCTCGAAATAAAATTTTAGAAATTAAACAGATACTACATAAATCTAATTTCTTACCGCAACCTCCCGTGATCGCGTATCGACCCAGGAACCGTCCCTCCTGGTGTGTGTCGCCCTGAATAGACGAAACTCACCAGGATCTCCGCCCTCCTGCTCAGACTATAACAACAAAAAAAAAATGATATTAATACAAATATTTGTAAATAACTAAAATAGTAATTAAAATATTTATGTTTTCTTACCATACGCCGTCTGTGCTCCTGAATCGAAATGGAGCCCGAAGTATGGCGGGAGAGACCCGTGCCAGGACCGCCCTTCTCAGATCGGCGGTTCGTGCTGGCTGATGCGGACCTCCTGCGCCAGCCATCGGACTGCCAGGCCTGCTGCCACTCGTGCCAAATACCCTCTGGCACATGCGCAGGACGCTGACCCGATGACCTCCAACGATGAAGCATGTCGGAGTATCGGCGTCCCGTCAGAGCCTCCCATGCTGCCCTAATGGCATCATGGCTGGCAGGATCCCACGTAAACTTTTTCTGCATTAAAATAAACAGTTAGTTTCTGAATTTATTAAGATTAAGAAATTTTATATCAGTGATAAATTGTATTTAATAAGTTTACCTGAAACTCAGAAAAATAAAACTCCCTCGTGGCTGGAGATACGTGGCGCCAATCGTAGCCACTGGGATCTGCACGCCTCTGAAATACGGCGCTGATGTGGCTGGATACATGATGCTGCTCAATAAATCTGTTAAAAAATGCATGTTTATAAGTAATTGACTTAAAAACATAAACATATATTTTTAATTAGTATATACTTACAGCCCTGAGCATCAAGTCGAAGTACGGTGCGGCCGATGGTGGAAGAACTCTCGGAGGTATGTGCCGATCGGCTGGATGGTGCAATACTGCTGGAGAGATCGAAGGCTGTGCGATGTGCTGGAGATCCAAACTCTCCATCTCCAAAGCTCATGTGATCTGATGCAGCAGGGCTACGTCCTGCTCACTCCGTCTGTCGTCGGTAGATCTACCTCTGCCCGTCATACTGAAAATACTAAAGATTCATACAATTAAATTACGATTAATGATTGACTATGTAAAAATTTAACACTTATAAAAAAAAGTTAAATTTTAAAAAACCTCTATGTTTAATCGGTGTCATTTGTTTCGTGAAATGTTGGTTCAACATCCGATGCCGTATCGGACTGCGATTCAGTTTCATTATCATCGGAAGGAAACCGAACATTTGCATCCGCAATTTCTTGGACATCACCATTTGGATCTCTAAGTGATGTTTCAGGAGCCCTTGTGTCGTCCTCAATTGCATGCATTTCCATCTCATCCTCTTGAAATGCAGGGCACTCGGCTGATGACTTGATGAACTCTCCTCTAATACGATTGTTGAACGTGGGACGATTTTAGAAACAGCCCACCAATCTCGCTTGTCGTTGCGCAAACTTGGATATCCGCAGTAAAAGACTTGCTGAGCTTGGGATGCAAGGATGAATGGGTCATATTTCTGCAATCTTCGTCGATGGTTCACTTCAACCAATTGTAGTCGTTATGAACCCTTTTGCCCACAGGAACTATCGGATCGAACCAATCACAACGAAACAATACGGTTCGTTTCATAGGCCAACCGGGATATTCAACTTCAACCACCTCTACTAACTTTCCATAATAATCCTGCATATTTGCTCCAACACTTTCTCCTTTAACACACACGCCCCAGTTCTGCGTGCCTCTTGAAGCTGCTAATCGTTCAATCTGAAATTTGTACCCATTACAAAATAGCCAGTAGAGGTTGTTACGGTCTTCAATGGCCATTGCGATAGACATTTAATGAAAATATTGTCGGTTGTGGACCATGGACCGTTTACCTATAAATTAATAAGCTATTCACATCCAATTCAAAAAATAAAAGCCATTATTGAAATTGATTGAGTGATACTACTCACAAATTCATAAAACCAGTAAGCAAACTCCATTTCTAACTTCTGCCCAATGGCAACTTGACTGATGTCGGGATTCATCTGTTATATATGCTACACTAGGAGAACGTATGAGCAAATACAAACCACAATCTCAATCAACGATGATTAATAGCAGACTAACATATCACAAAAAATTTTCTCAAACTGTCCACCAGGACAATTTGAGAATTTGCAAGACTAAGTCTTACAAATTCTCAAACGAGTCTAAAGGTTATAGTGCTGTGAGAAATAATATGGAAATCTAAAGACAATCGAACTTATGCTTGTTATTAAGAATTCTTGTCAATTCCGTAATAACTCATTACATAATTGTATGTGAAGACTAAAATATAAATTATTAAAACTACTAATTTGGTACTAAAATTAAATAGAACTACAACAAGACGTTCATTCTAGCATTACATAATTTAATGCATCATTCAATTTGAAGCAGGATGTAAATAATCAAGACATAATATGATATTATAAAATCATATTATAATATGATATTAAATATCATTATAATATCATATTATAATATCAATAAAATTAGAACCCACATATGTCAAATGTTCACCAATAAAATGCCATGCATAGTTTAATAGATTGAGAAATTGAACCATGACTATATAAAAATCACTAATCAATTATGACTAAATTAATTAAAACATAATAAGCACTAAATAATCGTAAAGTAATTTCTTTAATTAATTTACTATCGATCAGAATCACTAATTAGCAAATACTACAATGATGTTATATTGCAACCATTATTTATTAGAATACCATAATTTATTGTTATTATTTTATATTATAATAATATGAACTAATATAAGTTAATATATTATAATATGATATTATTAATAAAGTGTCCTAAATTAATTATCATAAACATAAAGGGATAATAAATTTTATTTTCCTAATTTAATAACAAAAATCCAAATATTGAATTATATCATAATTTCATATTAATTTATAATGAGTTTATTATAAATATTTTTTAGGGTGAAAATGAATATAATATTATAATATCACATAATATAATTTTTATATAATATTAAAATAATACTATAGTGTATTCTAATGCTATTGTAATATATTATTAATTTGATATAATAATATTACTATAGGGGTTTTCTAAATTTAATTGATATAATAATATATTGAATAAATTATTAAGATTAAAATATCAAAACAGCTTACTAATAATATTTTTAATAATAATAATAATTAAATAATTTAATCAGTAATTTTTAATAAATATTTAATAATAAATTTAACCCCCCGTGTTTTTTTTTCGTGGCCTGGCCACTGTGGCCAGGCCACGACCGCGGTCGGAGAAGATGGGAGGGCGGGCCAACCCCCTGTATTAAATTTTTTTTTTCCACGGCCATGGCCAGAGAAGACGGGAGGGGGGGGGCCAAACCCCGTGTTAATTTTTTTTTCATGGCCTGGCCATTGTGGCCAGACCATGACTAGCCACGGCCACGGCCATGGCCGGAGAAGACGGGGGGGGGGGGGGGGGGTTTCCATGTTAATTTTTTTTATTATGCGTCGCAATATTGCGACGCAAATACAATGTGTCGTAATATTAGTTTTAAATTAATAAACTAATATTGCGATGCATTATATATCCGACGGTTGCGATCCATCCGATCGGTGATGATATCCGACGGTTGCGATCGATCCAAGCCATGATTCCGATCGGCGATGATCGATCCGACCATTGCGATCCATCCGATTGGTGATGATATCCAACGGTTGCGAGTGATCCAAGCCATGATCCCGATCGGCGATGATCGATCCGATCGTTGCGATCCAACCGATCGGCGATGATCGATGGTTGCGATCGATCCAAGCCATGATCCCGATCGGCAATGACCGATCCAACCATTACGATCCATCCGATCGGTGACGATATCTGATGGTTGCGAGTGATCCAAGCCATGATCCCGATCGGCGATGATCGATCTGACCGTTGCAATCCAACCGATCGGCGATGATCCGACGATTGCGATCAATCCAAGCCATGATCCCGATCGGCGATGATCGATCCGACTGTTGCGATCCATCCGATCGGCGACGATATCAGACGGTTGCGATCGATCCAAGCCATGATCCCGATCGGCGATGATCGATCCGACCGTTGCGATCCAACCAATCGGCGACAATCCGACGGTTGCGATCGATCCAAGCCATGATCCCGATCGGCGATGATCAATCCGATGGTTGTGATCCAACCGATCGGCAATGATCCAACGGTTGCGATCGATCCAAGCCATGATCCCGATCAGCGATGATCGATTCAACGGTTGCAATCCATCCGATCGGCGATGAAATTCGATGGTTGCGATCGATCCAAGCAATGATCACGATCGGCGATGATCGATCCGACTATTATGATCCATCCGATCGGCGATGATATCCGATGGTTGTGAGTGATCCAAGCCATGATCCCGATCGGTGATAATCGATCCGATCGTTGCGATCCAACCAATCGGTGATGATCCGACGATTGCAATCGATCCAAGCCATGATCCTGATCGGCGATGATCGATCTGACCGTTGTGATCCATTCGATTGGCGATGATATCAGATGGTTGCGATCGATCCAAGCCATGATTTCGATCGGCGATGATCGATCCAATGATTGCGATCCAACCGATCGACGACGATCCGACGGTTGCGATCGATCCAAGCCATGATCTCGATCGGCGATGATCGATCCAATGGTTGCGATCCATCCTATTGGTGACAATATCCGACGGTTGCGAGCGATCCAAGCCATGATCCCGATCGGCGATGATCGATCCGACGGTTGCGATCCATCCGATCGATGATGATATCCGACGGTTGCGAGCGATCCAAGCCATGATCCCGATTGGCGATGATCGATTCGACGTTGTGATCCATCCAATTGGCGATGATATCCGACGGTTGCGATTGATCCAAGCCATGATCTGGATCGGCGATGATCGATCCGACGATTGCGATCCATCCGATCGGCGATGATATCCAACAGTTGCGATCGATCCAAGCCATGATCTCGATCGACGATGATCGATCCGACGGTAGCAATCCATCTGATCGGCGACGATCCGACGGTTGCGAGCGATTCAAGCCATTATCCCGATCAGCGATGATCGACGACGGACACTGCCGTGGCCAACAAGAAAGGAGGGGAACCACTTTATATTTTTTGTTATTTTTTTTCACAGGAGGGGTTGTCAAAAAAAACCCCTTTTTTTTACCGGTGGCCTGGCCACCGTGGCCAGGCCACGGCCGTGGTTGCCAACCATGGCCACGATAAAAATTAAATTAAATTTTATTTTTTTTGTTATATGCATCGCTAAATTAACGATTTATTTTTAATTTTCTAGGTTTTTGCGTCGCTATTAAAAATTATTTTTTTTAATTTTTTGGTATATGTGTCGCTATTGCGTCGCTATATTAACATTTTTTTTAATTTTTAGGATTTTGCATCGCTAATGCGTCGCTATATTGTGACGCAAATGTTGCATCGCAATATAGCGACGCAATGTTGCATCGCTATATTAAAAATTAATTTTATTTATTTTTTTATTATATGTGTCGCTAAATAGCGACGCAATTGCTGCGTCGCTATATTAACAATTTTTTTTTAATTTTCTAATTTTTGCATCGCTAATGCGTCGCTATTAAAAATTATATTTTTTTTTTTTTGTTATATGCGTCGCTATTGCGTCGCTAAATAGCGACACAATAACTGCATTGCTATATTAACGAATTTTTTTAAATTTTCTTATTTTTGCATCGCTAATGCGTCGCTATATTGCGACGCATTTTTATTGCGTCGCTATTTGTTTTTCTCGCTAAGTTGTCACAATTTGGTCGTAATTTAGTGACGCAAAAATGCATCGCTAAATTGGCGTCGCTATTTCTGAATTTTCCTGTAGTGAGATAGCTATCCGGATCTCGATGTGCGCCATCTCCAAGCCGAAGAATTGAAATCCGCAGCAATAGATTAGCGCTAGAGGAAGGGCCCCAAGTCCCTCTAAAAACTTGAAATTAAGGAGAAAAGGTTCACTTTAGAAGGACATTATCTCAATGGTGAATCGCAAAAGAGCAACCACTGATGCTCCGGATCAGGCCACCTCCTAGAGGCCTGATCCTAGAAACAATACAACATCCTCACAGCCGTCACAGCTTGATGCTCCACCACCGCTTGCGGCCTCGGTCACTCAAGACCAGTTTGGTATACTAGTCCAACAGGTCCAAGCCCTGACGCAATTGGTGCAGGGGCTTCATGGAGTCCTTCCCCAAGCTACGCCCACTTAGCAATTTTTTGGTGGAACAGCTGCATTGATTCCGCCGATAGCTCCTCCACCCAACCCACTTGAGGCCATGAGCCTCCCAAAATAACCCATCCATAAGGAGGAAGTAGAACCAGTTCCACAAAGGGCAGGGGACAGAAGTTTGCCTCGGCCCCGCCAAGCTTGCTCTTTGTCACCAATCGCTTTTCGTCACGATTCTACACCGCGGCCGTGATCCCCCCATCCAACCTCTTCGACTGTTCAGAACAAGACAGATGAGCAGATGAGCTTCATCATGTCCTTTGGGCATACTAGACTACGCAGAGGATCCCCACTGCCGAGACCCCATTCAGGATGGCCTTCGGCACCGAAGCTGTTATCCGAAATGAAATAGGCCTACCTTCGCTCATGTTTGAAAGCTACTTGGAGGAGTCAAATGACGAGAAACTTTGGGCCAACCTCAACTTGATCGAAGAAGTCAAAAAAAAAGGCTCGAGTCAGGATAGCCACGTACCAACAACGCGTGGCCCGCTATCACTCCTTCCAAGTAAGGGAAGTTTTTCCTTCCTAGCGACTTGGTATTTCGCAAGGCAACCATCTCCAAGCCGACGGAACAGGGAAGCTGGCCCCAAACTGGAAAGGCCCTTATCAAGTTGCAGAGGTCATCATACCCGATACTTACAAGCTTCAAGATCTAGAGGAAAGAACCATCCCCAAGACTTGGAACTCGGACAATCTCTAAGTATATTACCAATGAAGTATGTCTAAATCGAGCTATTTTGCTCGTTATAACAAAGGTTCATATTTTAATTTGAGTATTTCTTCTTCAATTCATCATCCACTTGAGATGTTTATAACAAGTAGGTCTCACTCAACTGCCGACCTAATGGGTCCTTCCCCATACCTCGGCATGGCCAAGCTTTCTCTGAATCTTGGCACGACCGAGATTTCTCCATACTTTGGCTGGGCCAAGTAAAAAAAAATTTGTACCTCGGCACGGTCAAGCATTTTCCATACCTTAGTTGTGATAAGTAAAAAATTTCTCCGAACCTCGGCACGGCCGAGCTTTCTCTGCACCTTGGTTGGCCTAAGGTAAAAAATTTCTTCGAACCTCGTCATGGCCGAGCTTTCTCCATACCTTGACTGGGCCAAGTAAAAAATTTCTTTGAACCTTGGCGTAGCCGAGCTTTCTCCGTACCTTAGCTGAGCTAAGTAAAAAATTTCTTTGAACCTCGGTATGATCGAGCTTTCTTCGTACCTTGGCTAAGCCAAATAAAAAATTTCTTTGAACCTTGGTACGGCGAGCTTTCTCTATACCTTGGTTGGGCCAAGTAAAAAATTTCTTCGAATCTTGACATGGCCGAGCTTTCTCCATACCTTGGCAAGGCCAAGTAAAATTGTTCCTTCAAGCCTCGATAAGACCGATTGAAGCTCCCAAACCTCGGCAAAGTCAAATAAAATTGTGTCTCTGAGATTTGGCAAGGCCGATCAGAATTCTTCGTACCTTGTCCATGCCAGGTGAAAATTGTCTTTTGTATATGCCTCAGTGAGGCCGATTTATCTATGTACCTAAGCAAGGCCGAGTTGTCTCCTAATCTCAGCAAGACCGAGAGAGCTAAGGGCTCTACCTATGAAGCCTAACTAGCTTGTGTGCTCCAAGAAGACAGTGAAATGAAAGACATTCGACTCAAAAGCATAGACAATCAAAAAAAAAGAGAAGACAACTTCTTCATTTATTGAAATATTTTATTACAATGGATTACGAGTGCACTGTAGCACAAGAAATACAAAAAAAGTTTTCTAACTGCAGCCTCTTCTTCTTGTGAAGGATGGCAACATTCCAACTTCAGAGGATCACCTTTGAACTCCGTCGGATGATAAGTTACCAGAGAGATGTCTGAGAATTCTTCAAGCATCTCCTCTAGTGGAGGAGTGTGATAGTCATTTCTATATAATTCTATTTATGGCTTGGGGCAACCACACAGAAATGCCTTTTAGCGTTTCCAGTATGACCTCCTTGTCTTCCTCATTTTCTGCCAAAGTCCCAGTGTTGACGGAGGAGGTCCGAGTCTGTCTCCGATGTTATCATGCTTATGGCTCAACAAGACTCAACAGAATTCCTCTTCAGCGCTTCCTGCATGGTTTGCTTTTCAATAGCTTCCCCATTTGAGCTCCCTAATCCAGTCTGGACGCTGAGGAGAAGTGCGAGCTCTTTTGCCTCCAACATTGGTGTGGACAAAGCTCCATCAGACTCTCCCTCGACCAAAGGAAGTAGCGCCCTTGAGTAGACATCTCGAGCTCGCTTCATTGACAATGAGTAGAAGGGAA
This sequence comes from Calamus simplicifolius, assembly GCA_900491605.1. NCBI lineage: Eukaryota > Viridiplantae > Streptophyta > Magnoliopsida > Arecales > Arecaceae > Calamus > Calamus simplicifolius. Next base: position 96,002 of record UESW01002949.1, on the reverse strand, counting down.
GAAAAGGAATACAGAAGAAGAGGTGTCACCGGCCGATGCCGTTCCTTCTAGATTTATAGCCGTCAAGTGGGGGGATAAAATACATTAAATAGAAAAACTCTGTAGAATTGAGGCTCATCGGTCAGAATACCCAGACTTTTGATTGGGCCACATGTCGCCTAGCCAGGAACCCTTGGACGGAATTTGAAAAGACTCACCTCATCCAAGAAGATGGAGTAATGGCGCGCCGTGTGGGAAATAGCGCTTCCCCTAATCTCATCCTTCATGGGAATGAAACACTTGGGCCCAATTTCCCAAGTATGAATAAAGGCAGTGGGCAAAGGAATGGGGGGCACATGATGCTGAATGAGGAAATCTCTCTCGAAGATCGATCGACATCTACAAGCAGCAAAACCCATCTCAGAAGCATGATTCCCCACATGCCAAGTCATGCCTTGGTAGGGTTGAGTCATCTCCATACCTCGGAAGGGCTAAGCCATCTTCATGCCTCGATGGGACCGAGCCATCTATTAGGAATTATATCCTAAAGCCAATCATTTGATGATTATGCTAATGAAAATAACATATAAATTGATATATTAATAAAAGTTATTTGACAGTTTATTCATTACAAGAACATCTTCTTAAAACTCCTAATAGTAATGAAGCCATCAGGATCTTCCTTATGATAAAGGAGGATTTATCTTTGAAGGTCCTCAAAAGAGTTCGTGACCAAATGATATACTATGACAGGGCCATAGTACTATCAATTATAGGATGTTGTATATTGATAAACGCATAAATAATTATCATTAAACCTATTAATTAATAATTTAACGTACCTATTATTATTTAATATTTTAATATTTTATATAATATTTTAGATAAAATCTTATCAACTTAAAGAGCTCGATTTTAGGGATTTAACGACGCAAACGGCACCCAAATCGGATTTAAGATGAGCTCGAAATTGATTTTTCATTGATTTATCTGTTTTAGCACGGATTTTAAAGTGAAGTCGGCAAACCAAGTGCCGACTTCATCGTTTTCTCAGCCGAGTCCTCTATTTTCCACCGCTCGGTTCCTCCACCAATTAAGGAATAGATTAGATTGGAAGTTATCAAATTGAGAGAATTAAATTCCTTTAGAAGGAATTTGAATTTTATAGAGGATTTATCCAGATTTTTTTTGTGTGGCTTCCGCGTCCTCTGCCGCTGCGTTCTCTGCTTTGGATCTTTCTCGCCGCGTCAAACCGCGTCTGGGTTTCTATAAATAGCAGCAGGGGAGTCCAACGATCTGCATCCAGTGCGCTGCATCCGGAGAAGAATCCGATCGTGCCGTAGCGGTTCCAGCCGTAGAGTTCCTCCGTCGGGTTCCAGCCGTGAGAAGGAAGAAGCTCTGTTCGTGCCGTTTCTAGCCGTGGAGAATTCCTCCGTCCCATCCTTCCGCCGTGGAGGATTCCAGGAGATCTGCTGTTCACGTCCGGCTGTTCCCAGAAGCTTGGATTGTGGGTTTATTTATTTATTTTATTGCCTTCTTCATGTTAGAAATTAAAACTCTTTATTTTAGATTTTAATATGCACTCTTGGATGTTATTGAAATAAAATTTCTATTCATGTTAAATTGTTATTAAATTCTATTTAAGTGAAAATAATTTAGACTGATTTATTCTTAAAAGACGGGCCGTGATCTACGGGTACGAGCCGTGCTCTAATAAGATAACCATATCTTATTATTTTGCACTATTAATTATCTACTTAGTTATCTATTTAGTTAAATTTATAAAATTATTTCAAGATAATCGCTAAAGTCCCTGTGGAATCGATCCCTTACTCTCGCTATCCTAATAGTGAAATTAAGGTGTTTAAATCGTTGCGCTACGACACGCATCAGATTTTTGGCGCCGTTGCCGGGGACTTAAGTGTGTTATTTTGAAAAAAAAATTAAAAAAAAAAAAAAAAAAAAAAAATAAAAAAAAAAAAAATAAAAAAATTAGATTAATTTTTCTTAATTTTTGAATAGTTATTGCTGCTTTATTTTATTTCCTTAATTGTTAGAATTGCATATTTTCTTTTTAACAAAAAAAAAAAAATTATTACTTTCCTTTTTGCCACAAATCCAATTTTAACCTAATCAAATTTTCTTTTAATTAACTTTAAAAAAAACCTAAAAGAAAACCCTAAGACATCTTCCATAAAATATAATTAATTTAAGGAAAAAAAAAAAAAAAAAAATAAAAAATATAAACAAAATAATTATTTTATAGATTGACTTAGGTGAATTTATTTTCTGCAAAACTCAAAATTTTTCATTGACATCTCATAATTTATTAGGAAATTAGAAACTTAATTACAAAAATTAAAAAAAAATAAATAAATAAATAAAACTATTTGCTTTAGAGTCATTGGTAGGGTGTATGCTTGGTCGCCGATCGTTGCAACCCAACCTTATACCCTTAGATCCTGAGATAGAAAGAACTATTAGAGCAAACAGACTCAGAATTATGGATCCTAATAACGAAAATAATCAACCACGACAGTTGAAAGAGTATTTCACTCCTTCAAGGTATACCTACTCTCCCTGCATTCAAGTGCCTCCAGTAGAGGCTGCCCAATATGAAATTAAGTCAAGTGTAATCCAAATGTTACCATCTTTCTATGGACTTACAAATGAGGATCCCTACAAACACTTAGATGAATTCTTAGAAATTTGCTCAACTGTCAAGATTCAAAATTTCTCTGATGATGCACTTAGGCTTAAGTTATTCCCTTTTTCCCTAAAAGATAAAGCCAAGTATTGGTTAAATTCATTAGACACTGTTATAATTTCAACTTGGGATCATCTTCAGAGAGAATTTCTTAAGAAATATTTTCCTATAGGAAAAACGAATCAAATTAGAAAAGCCATAACAAGTTTTTCCCAGACAGATGGAGAAATGTTCCATGAGACATGGGAGAGATTCAAAGAACTAATTAGAAAATGTCCACATCATGCTATACCCAAATGGCAACTGGTTCAGTGCTTTTATGATGGATTATCAGAAAAGCATAGGCAAATGGTTGATGCTTCATGTGGTGGGACATTTATGTTAAAAAATGAACATGAGGCTTGGCAACTCTTTGAGACATTGAGTGAGAATTCATTACATCATATGTCAGTTGCTCGTCGAGACCCTCCCGTAGAACCTAAAAGAGGTGGAATATATGAAATAGGTCATTCTACAGATATCTATACTAAGGTAGATGAATTATCCCATAAACTTGACCGGATTCTACAAGTTGGAAACATCTCTTCCCCATCTACTCAATTACATGAGGTCTGCATAATTTGTTCGAGTCCAACCCATTCTATAGGTGAATGTCCAGCTGCATACCAATTTCCTGAACTTGTTCAAGAGCAAGCCCACCAAGCCCAAACCCGATTAGCTCCTAGAACAGGAAATGATCCATTTTCAAATACTTACAATCCTGGCTGGCGAAATCACCCAAATTTTTCTTGGAAACCTCAACCTGTAACCAATTCATCGATCAGACCTAATTACCAAGAAACCAATTTTAGAAACATGCCATATTCACAATATCCAAACATCCCACAACCTCCACCGAATAATCAGCCTACTTTTGAAGACAAAGTGTTACAAGCATTGAAAGGGCTAGAAATGAATACTCAAATCCTTCACTCCACACACAATCTATTGCAAAACTAGAAACTCAGATAGGTCAATTAGCCACAGCATTCAGTAGAAGGGAGGAGGGTAAGTTACCTAGTCAGCCTATCGATAACCCGAAAGGACAATTCATGGCTGAAGGTTCCAATAGTCCTGACAAATTCCCAGAACATGCTAAATCAGTCATGACTCTCAGAAGTGGAAAACATTGAACCCACCTGAACCAACCCAGAAATTAGAAGTGGCTAAACCAGAAGAGAGAAGAAATGAAAAAGAAAAGGAATTCAATGATCAAGCAATCATACCTAAAGCCCCATTCCCTAGTGCTTTAGAATCTCCTTTGCCTTCAGATAAGAAGAATATAAAAATGAATGAGATGCTTGAGTTATTTAAGCAAGTCCAAATAAACTTACCTCTTCTCGATGCTATCAAGCAAGTTCCAGCTTATGCCAAATTTTTGAAGGATCTATGCACACAAAAACGGAAAGCCAAGATACAAATACCAAAAAAGATACATTTGACTGAGCAGCTCAGTTGTTCAGCAAATCTAAAAGATCCTGGTACCCCGATTATATCATGTGTCATAGGAAACTTCACAATCAAGAAAGCATTATTAGATTTGGGTGCGAGTGTAAACCTTCTCCCAAGTTCAGTGTATGAATTATTCGGATTTGGAGAGTTGAAACCCACGACAGTAACACTACAATTGGCAGATAGATCAGTCAAAGAACCTCGTGGAATATTGGAAGATGTATTAGTAAAGGTGGATGAATTCTATTTTCCTGTCGACTTCCTTGTGTTGGATATGGAATCTAGTAGTAATCCTAACCAAATTCCCATCATCCTTGGAAGACCTTTTCTAGCTACTGCTAATGCATGCATAAATTGTAGAACAGGTGTGATGGATGTATCTTTTGGAAACAAGAAGATGAGATTAAATATTTTTAATGCTTCCCAAGGACCACCTGTGTATGATTTAAATGAAGTAAACATGATAGAGGAAGTAGTAGATAAGAAATTCCAAAGTTTGATTGATTCGGATCCTTTACAAACATGTCTTACACATTTTGGAATAGATGACTTTGATATTGATGAGTATACCAAAGAGATAAACATGTTATTAGAACCACCTAAGATCGACACCATCCCTCCATGGACTATAAAATATGAACCACTTCCAACTAAACCAAGTCCTTTAATACCATCCTTGGAAGAACCACCCCAACTAGAATTGAAACCTCTTCCAGATAACTTAAAATATTCATTCCTTGGACCCAATGATACCCTTCCAGTAATCATTGCATCTACCCTAACCTCTGAGCAAGAAGATAAATTGGTAGATGTACTTAAAGAACATAAAGAGGCGATTGGATGGACAATAGCTGATATTAAGGGAATTGACCCTTCCGTTTGCATGCACCATATTCATAGTGAAATTGAAGCCAAACCACATAGAGACATGCAACGAAGGCTAAATCCAAACATGAGGGATGTTGTTAAGAAGGAAGTAGTAAAATGGCTTGATGCTGGTATCATTTATCCAATTTCAGATAGCCAATGGGTCAGTCCAATCCAAGTAGTACCTAAAAAATCGGGTATTACCGTGATTAAAAATGAAAAGGGCGAATCAATTCCTACTCGCACATCAACTAGTTGGAGAGTGTGTATAGATTATCGAAAGTTGAATGCCGTGACTAGGAAAGACCACTTTCCTTTGCCTTTTATCGATCAAATTCTAGAACGGCTAGCGGGACAAAGTTTCTTTTGTTTCTTAGATGGATATTCAGGATACAATCAAGTCCCAGTATTTCCTGCAGATCAAGAAAAGACCACCTTCACTTGTCCCTTTGGAACATTTGCCTTTAGACGTATGCCGTTTGGTCTTTGTAATGCACCAGCCACGTTTCAACGATGTATGATGGCCATATTTTCTGATATGATTGGTCAATTTTTGGAAGTATTTATGGATGATTTTTCAGTCTTTGGTGCATCATTTGATAGCTGCCTCGAGAACTTGACTAAGGTACTGAAACGATGTATGGAAATGAATTTAGTCCTAAGTTGGGAGAAGAGCCATTTTATGGTTCGTGAGGGAATTGTGCTTGGACACATTGTTTCAGAGAGAGGTATTGAGGTTGATAAAGCCAAGGTTGAATTGATCTCAAATCTACCACCCCCAACCTCAGTTAAACAAGTACGATCTTTCCTTGGTCATGCTGGTTTTTATAGACGTTTCATCAAAGATTTCAGTAAAATTTCTCGACCATTGTGTAATTTGTTGACCAAGGATAGTTCTTTTAATTTTGATAAAGATTGTCTAACAGCCTATAACATTCTTCGAACTGCTTTGACCACTGCACCCATTATCAAGCCCCCAGATTGGACCATACCTTTCGAAATCATGTGTGATGCTTCTGATTATGCTGTAGGAGCAGTTCTAGGACAGAAACTCAATCGAGAACCCCATGTAATTTATTATGCTAGCAAAACTCTTTCAGATGCACAAATGAACTATACTACCACTGAAAAAGAATTACTAGCAGTTGTGTTTGCCCTAGAAAAGTTTAGATCATATCTGTTAGGGTCTAAAGTTTTAGTTTATTCAGATCATGCAGCGTTGAGGCATCTTATATCAAAAAAGGATACAAAACCCAGACTAATTAGATGGATCCTACTACTACAAGAATTTGATCTAGAAATCTTAGATAAGAAAGGTTCTGAAAATATGGTAGCAGATCATATCTCTAGGATCTCAGTGGAATACAATAAAGAAATAATCAGAGATAAGTTCCCTGATGAGCAACTATTCTCAATTTCCCATAGCAGTCTTCCCTGGTTTGCCCACATTGTGAATTATTTGGCAACAGGAAAAGTACCTTCCCACTGGACAAAACAAGAAAAAGATAGATTTTTCTCACAAATCAAATATTACTTTTGGGAAGACCCTGAATTATTTAAGTACTGTTCAGATCAGGTGATTAGGCGATGTGTTCCCGAAAGTGAATTCAAAAGTATACTTAACTTCTGTCATTCTCTTGCCTGTGGAGGACATTTTAGTGGAAAGAAAACTGCAGCAAAGGTACTGCAAAGTGGGTTTTATTGGCCAACTCTTTTTAAAGATGCACATGAATTTAGCCGTAATTGTCTCCAATGTCAACAAACAGGAAATATATCTCGAAAAGACATGATGCCCCTAAACCCTATCTTGGTTGTAGAAATTTTTGATGTATGGGGTATTGATTTTATGGGCCCATTTCCTTCCTCTTTTGGATTTGAATACATTCTAGTGGCAGTTGATTATGTGTCAAAATGGATTGAAGCCATGGCAACTCGAACCAATGATCATAAAGTTGTAATCAAGTTTATTCAGCATAATATCCTTAGTCGTTTTGGATGCCCAAGGGCTATAATTAGTGATGGGGGTACACATTTCACGAATAGACACTTTGAAGGATTAATGAACAAATATGGAATTACTCATAAGGTAGCTACACCTTATCATCCCCAAACTAGTGGCCAAGTTGAAATATCAAATAGAGAAATTAAAAATATCCTTGAAAAAACGGTGAGACCTGATAGGAAAGATTGGTCAGAACGTTTGGATGATGCATTATGGGCTTATCGTACTGCATTTAAAACTCCCATAGGAATGTCTCCTTACAGGCTCGTATTTGGAAAAGCATGTCATTTACCTGTAGAATTAGAACACCGTGCATTTTGGGCTATCAAGCAATTTAATTATGATATGAAAAATGCAGGTGTCAATAGAAAACTCCAATTGAATGAGTTAGAAGAGCTACGAAATGAGGCATATGAGAGCTCAAAAATTTATAAAGAACGAACCAAAGCATATCATGACAAATTTATTAGTAGAAAAATTTTTGAACCAAATCAAAAAGTATGGCTTTACAATTCAAGATTACACCTTTTCCCTGGAAAACTTCGTTCACGATGGAATGGACCTTTTATAGTAACTCAAGTATTTCCCCATGGAGCTATAGAGCTTAAAGACCCCAAGCAAGGAAATACATTCAAAGTAAATGGCCAACGTTTGAAACCATATATAGAAGAAATTAATGATGGAGAAGTTGTTGAATCAATTGATCTTGTGAACCCAACATTATCATAATAAGTAGCACAGTCTGGCTGAAGACTTTAAACTTAGCGCTCTTGGGAGGCAACCCAGTTTATTAGTTATTTTTAACTTTCTGTTCTTTTAGTGTGTTCTTTTAGTATGACCAGAAAGAGCAACAGAAGCATATTGAAAGAAGATGGCAATAATGAAACTTCCAACCTTCAAATACTCTACCAGGTAGTATCTTTCCTTGAAAATTATTATTATTATTATTATTCCATTAGGGACAATGGAAATTAAGTTGGGGGGGAGGAAAAAGATAAATAAATCCTCGAGTAAAACTATAATCAATGTGTACCAAATTCTCTCAATTTGAAGTTAATCAAGCAGTCTACTAATGAATTAATGGTTAGATTATTTTTTGAATACTGAGGAATAAAGAAAACCTAATAAAAGGTAGGGTTTAGCCCAAAAAATTTTTAGAATAATTTCAGACCCTCCTGACCACTGATCTTAATAGTACAATCTACTTAATAAGGGTATGGGTGAAATATTATTCAAAAAAAAAAAAATCTCTCTTAAAGTTAATAGATTAGGTTCTTAGCATTTTTCACTGAGTAACCGGGCCCCGTCACCTAAGAAAGTGATGTTGTTCGCGTAAAAAGGTGGGAATGTAAAAGAACCTAAATAGAGTCTAGTCCTACCTAAAGCCTTTTTAACTCGAGTCAGTAAGTCGAGGGGTGTTTTACACCTAATGCCCTAAAACCAATTGGTTTGGGAGCCATTGGCCTAAAGCTCGCTACAAGGGTTAATTAGAAAGCAAGGGGTTAGGACATTGCACTGACTTTACATATAAATAAATAAATAAAGAACCAAAGTACAAAAGACATTACACCCAACCCAAATTAAGTTAGAAGACTTAATTAGAGAAGTGGAAAGTTGGTGAAGAAAGACTTCTATAAATTCTTATGGACTACACTTTATCACTAAAAAAAAAAACTTAATAATCCAATGAAGTACCTCCTTTATGATCTTAAAAAAAATTAAAAAAAAAGAACTATAAGATAACTATCAATTCTTGGATAACTTGGTACATATTTCTAAATTTCTTATTTGCTCGAGGACGAGTAAGATTCAAGTTGGGGGGAGTGATAAATGCATAAATAATTATCATTAAACCTATTAATTAATAATTTAACGTACCTATTATTATTTAATATTTTAATATTTTATATAATATTTTAGATAAAATCTTATCAACTTAAAGAGCTTGATTTTAGGGATTTAACGATGCAAACGGCACCCAAATCGGATTTAAGATGAGCTCGAAATTGATTTTTCATTGATTTATCTGTTTTAGCACGGATTTTAAAGTGAAGTCGGCAAACCAAGTGCCGACTTCATCGTTTTCTCGAGTTCTCTGTTTTCCACCGATTCTTCTCCATTCAATTTCTAACAGTTTCCTCCACCAATTAAGGAATAGATTAGATTGGAAGTTATCAAATTGAGAGAATTAAATTCCTTTAGAAGGAATTTGAATTTTATAGAGGATTTATCCATTTTTTTTTGTGGCTTCCGCGTCCTCTGCCGCTGCGTTCTCTGCTTTGAAACTTCCTCGCCGCGTCAAACCCGCATCTGGGTTTCTATAAATAGCAGCAGGGGAGTCCAACGATCTGCATCCAGTGCGCTGCATCCGGGAGAAGAATCCGATCGTGCCGTGGCGGTTTCAGCCGTGGAGAATTCCTCCGTCGGGTTTCATCCGTGGAGAAGGAAGAAGCTCTGTTCGTGCCGTAGCGGTTCTAGCCGTGAGAAGAAGCCATCATCCGATCGTGCCGTGGAGGATTCCAGGAGATTTGCTGTTCACGTCCGGCTGTTCCCAGAAGCTTTGGATTGTGGGTTTATTTTATTACTATTTTATTGCCTTCTTCATGTTACAAATTAAAACTCTTTTATTTTAGATTTTAATATGCACTCTTGGATGTTATTGAAATAAAATTTCTATTCATGTTAAATTGTTATTAAATTCTATTTAAGTGAAAATAATTTAGACTGATTTATTCTTAAAAGAGACGGGCCGTGATCTACGGGTACGAGCCGTGCTCTAATAAGATAAACCATATCTTATTATTTTGCACTATTAATTGGTTGTCCTCTTAACCAAGGAGTGTTGAGACACTGGTATGATATACAGGTGAAAGTGTAGGAGTATATTTCACTGAAAGTGACTTATTTCAGGATACTCTGCTGTCAAGAGTTAATCCGAGAAGATATGGGTATAAGTATCCTTAAGACCTGAAGATTACAACCGGTGACTTGCAAGTAACTCATTGTACTTAGGTGCCGGACCACCTGAATTTTAATTCAGCTACGAAAGGTTACTGGGTGTAGTCAAGTACTTATGATAGTCAGTTGTGGATCAAGATAGAATTTGACCTATCCTGTTAAAAGAAGAAATGCTTGTGTTTCAATTTAGCAAGACCTTGGCCAAAGCACTTCATGTGAAAGTCACATGATCACTAAAGTTGAAATCACTTTATGGATTTGCTATTTAGAGTTGACAGGCTCTTAAGCCATCCTTAACATTTGTGGTCAAAAGGATGAATTATACAGTAACTATTTCTTAGGGTTCTTAGAGTTTGCTTGGCAACTCTTCGACCTATTCGGATGTCGAGTTCCATTGCTAGATGAGTACATCGATTAGTATAGAAAGTTGTTCCTATGCTACCGGCTTAGGTTCGAACCTAGAGAGTCACACGCATAGAAGTTTCTTAGGATGATCTATTTGCTGATCAACGATTGAGAATCATATATGATTTAATTAATCAATTTGATTGATTGAATTATCTCAGTTGGGTTAAGTACAAGTGAATAAGATTCAGTTAGGTTTAAGTCTATTAGAAGTACTAATCAATTTCAAATATTGATTTGAAATTGACTTGATTTGGATTTAATAGATTCAGGACTAGCCAAATTTGATTTGGGCTAGAACCATGATCTATGTAGGTTCAATCCAATAAATTTAAATCAGCTTAAACCAAAACCTAAATCCGAACCCTATGTGTGAAAAGAATTTTCTCGCATAAGGATCTCATATGATAAGATGGCTGAAATCTCATCTCATGAGAGATTAAATTCTCATATAGAATTTAATGTATAACATTAATCTTCTCCAAATGGTTCCGTTGGAATTCTAAGTGTTAGAATTCATGTGCCTCTTTGAATTAACCAATGATGAAATTCTAAGTGTTAGAATTCATATCTCTTTGGTTTTCACCGAACGTGTTGGAATTAACCAAATGTTGCGTCTCTTTGGTTTTCATCAAACGTCGGAATTAACCAAACATTGCGTCTCTTTGGTTTTTACCGAACGACAGAATTCTAAGTATTAGAATTCAATGGGCTGAAGGCTAAATTGAGCCTATAAATTAGAGGATATTTTTCACCAGATAAAAAACAACAACAACGAAATGTTATGGATTGAATTTCTAAAATGTTAGAATAGAAAATCTTGGTGTGATTCTGGTGTCAGCGAAAGTTTGGTGGATCTTGGAAGAAGATTTAAGTGGGAGGATTCAAGATCAGCAAAGTTATTTTTCCACGATCTAGCACTCCCGGGAATCCGATCATTCGGAGACTTCGCATGAACGATACTAGAGGTTGGACGATTGAACGGCTGCAGAGCACAAAGGATTTACCAATTGCCCTTAAGGTAAGTGATATGATCCCTAGATCTTAAGGCATGCTTCAAGACAAGAAGTATGACTTCTTACCTTAAAAATCAAGATATGATCTTGATGATTTTATTTATATGCATAATTTAGATCAAACGATCCTATAGTATAAGGCAAAGATATGATCTTGATGCATGTTATATAGATTAATATTTAATATTTAAGATTTCACATTGATAATTATTATCAAATTATTAAAATATGCATGCCTCGGAGGTTGTTTTTCCCTACATCATCTCCATGCCTCAACAGGGCCGAGCCATCTTCGTGCCTCGGCAGAGCTAAGTTATATCTTTGAACCTCGATGAGAGCCAAACCATCTTTAAAGCTCAATAAGTTTGAGCATATTCTGCTATCTTAAGACATTTCTAAGTCAGCTCTTTGGTCATTCGATCGAAGCTTTCCTAGGCTATCATCGAGAAGCCTAAGTGACTAAATTCACCGATTGTGGAGTGTTCTAATACAATGGCCAAGCTTATATTGTTTAAGCTATAAAAGGCACAAAGCAATTTAAATAAGGTGAAATTTTATTTATAAAGTTTATCCTTCTAAGGCATTACATGCACCCATGGCATGAAGAAATTTCTCCATTACATAAAGAAAAGGAAAAATTTCTGCAGCTCCCTAGGTTCAGCCTCCTCCTCATAGAAGGCTTCCAAAGCTTCAGCGGCCGAAGAAGGCTAGCTCACCTCCTTGACAATAAATGTAGGAGCTTCATCTCCTTCAACAACTGAAGAGGGCCCTTCGGTCTCTTGGGCGAGCGATGGAGGAACTTCTGTTGGATCCGCCTCCGAGGCGATCTCATACTCTATCTCCAAGGCACCCCCTTCGTACTCCTCATCAGCCAATTGTGGAGACGCAACCAAAGACTCGGTGGGCGAAGGAACACGATAACTTTCCTGTTCAAGGAATGACAGGTCCAAGTCCGAGCATTCTCGGGCGATCCTCTATCGTGTTTCCCTCGCCCTTGGAGAACTGAACTTTTTCCTCTTCACAAGCAGCCGAGCCCTTATACTTCTCGATGGCCAAGGCGGCTTGTTAACAAGCCTTGGTCACCTGACCTCGAAGCCTGGAGCATTCTTTGATTAGCATCTTGACCCTCTCTGCCACCCGAGATGCTTCGAGGTTTGCCTAAGAAATGTAATAAGTAAAACTAAATTCATCAAGAAAAGAAGACGAAGTCCACCGATATGGAGCATGCAAATATATACCTCCACTAGTGCTTCGACATGATGAGTGTCAACCTTAGCAGCCTGCTCCTAGAGCTTCCTCCTCTCCTCTCCTCTCCTCTTCGCAATGATGAAGCAACTCCTTAGTATGAGCCAGCTTCATTCGATTATTCTCCACCTCATGCTTCATCACCACAAGTTCAGCCAGGGTCAATGTTGCTCGCTTCCGGTGGCGTACAAACCAGTGTTGCTCATCTTCAAGCTTCTTATTCAAAACTTTTATTTCTTCTATGGCCTCAACTCAGAATCTCGACAACTCCACCCGAGCTTCCTCAGCCGATCTATGGGCTATCTTGGCTAACCTATTGGCCTTTCCAAGCTTGGCTTGAACTTTGGTCAGCTCCTCTAACAACTGGCTCGCCAAGCCCTCCTTACTTCGGAGCTCGGCGTTCTCCTGCATATCTCTAGCGTGAGCCCTTGCTACCAAGTTCAGGTGATTATACATCACCCTCAAAATTATTGAACTCTATGGCAAAACATGGTGAATGTGCTTGGAAACAATTGAACAAATTGAGAAAAGGAAGAAAATCCAGCTCCTATTTTCCCAAGAAGCATAGGCACTCATGCTCGTAAGGGAAGCAGGACCTACTTTATCTTCCTCAGCGACCAACTTGGAAGAGTCTTCTTTCTGGCCGAGGAAAGAGTGGATCCTCTCAGCCAGTGACATTCCCTTAGAATTCGGATGGGCTGACCCAGAAACCTCGATCAGACATCTTCTTAAGCCAAAGGTCCTTCCTGACCTTTGGCATGTTGCTCAGCCTCCTTCAACTCTTCAGGGAGGGACTCCTCGGCCGGAAGCATCGCTCGGCCTTTAGAAGGCTATTCCGACTCCCTCTGTTGGTGCGGATACCAAAGTTTGAAAGAGACTTTGATCTAATTCAGTATAGCTTTAATTCTTTGATGTGTCATGTAAATAGAGTAATAATTTTACCTCTTTGAATTTGAGTCATGTAATTAAAGTTGATTTTTCAATTTGGATTCTTGAGTCCAAGTAGGGTCAAATTGGTTTGTATTTAGTGAGTTTAGTCGTTGGGTCCAAAAGAGGTATGAAATTGGGTTCAAGGTAAGCAAGTGAGCTTGAAGATTAGATGCATTCAACCACTCCAATAAATCAATCCAAGGTGGATGTCACTTCAGCAAGCATTGTTGGGTGTCATGTCAACCTCTTGGTGTACACCTCATCAAGCCACATCACCACATGCCATATCACCAAGAAGAATTCAAATTCAAAGAAGCCGCCCACTTTTCTCTTCTTTTTTTTAAGCTTAGTTATAAGTTGTTTCAACCTCCCACCCTTATAGCTAGCTTAGGTTGCAACTTCCCATGAAAAGCTTTATGCAATTTGAATTTTCAAAAGTCCCTTGGAGACTTATAAATACTACTCCAAGCTCTCTTATAAAGATAATTGATGATGAATGAAAGTTGAGCTTATTTTCTTCCATTTGTGTTGGCAAATGTCCTCCGAGAGGGAGTGGGTGAGAGGCCCTTAGCTACTGTTTATTTTCTTTCATTTGTGTTGGCAAATGTCCTTCGAGAGGGAGTGGGTGAGAGGCCCTTAGCTACTTCAAGAAAGTCATCTCCAAGCCAAGATCCATTAGCCATTCTCCATCACATCCTATCTTTCAAGGTGCAAGAAGACTCCATAAAGAAGGCCGACCAAGCTATCTCAAATCCACCAAGATCCCCGAGAATTCCAGGTTCCAAAGAAGAAGGTCTTCCGTGACAAGAAACAGATACAAGAAGTACTGCAACTAGAGGAATCTCCTTGTCATTCAAGAACTTCATCCTTGAGTGTAAACCTTGCAATCTCTGATATATTAATGGCCGGATACCCCTCTTTCAATATTTTTTGATTTGAAATATTAGAATAACTAAGCCCTAGCCCGTGTGGTTTCTTAGCCACAATGATCCTTTCTCTTTATTATTTTGAAGGATTCTTCTCCAAGTCTAGTTTAACATGCAAATTCCTTCATGAAAATTTTTGCTCTTTTACATGAAAATGTAGCCTAACATTACTTCATTTTTTATTTAGTTATTACTATCTCCTCCTAGATTGCATCATTCCACTTCATCCCTCATCATCCATGCCTCATGAAAAGACTCCCCGGTGGAGGAAAGAAGGATATCACCGCCAGTTGTTGGCACCTCTACTGGTTCCTCCAGTGGCTCTTTCCCCTTTCGGCTCGAAGCTCGATAACCTTTTCCACTGGCTCCCTCTCTCCTTGAACCAACACATCTTTGCTCCTCTTTGCCAGCTTCTCCTCACTCCTTCCCGCTGGCAGAAGAGCCTGCAGGCTGAATTTAATTTTCTTCTTGCTTGGACTCGACAAGGGCAGGTGAGGTCTCTTCTCGACCCTATGTCCCTTCTCGGAATCATGCTTCCGAGTATCCTTCCTCAATTCATCCCTCATCCGAGCCTCGAGGTCTGACTTGACTACTGAAAACAGAACAAATAAATGGTCAGCCAAATATGGCTAGATGAATCTAAAGCCTGGTGGACGGTGAAATTAAAACCTACCTTGGGGATCAATGATGCTGAGCTCTGCATTAAAGAGGGCATCCTTGGCCAGTAGAGCCCCGATCGACAGTGTGGAGCCATTCTTCAAAGTGTCCAAGTCTCTATATTCCTACTTGGATAGAGTCGGACTCTTGTTCAACTCGTCAGAGAAGCACCCCCACAACCGACGGAAGCAACACTCCCTACTTCACTGGACGATGAAGAATCAGGACTTTCAACCCTTTATAGAATAGGGGGTTTTGGAAATTCTTCTGAAAGACTTCTGGGGGCCGATGTAAGGTCAAGGAGAACTCTGGGGGAGGACAATATTATGGCAAGCTTGAAACAGAGGCACAGTAGCGGTCGCCCCCACAAACGTATATAAGGAGACGAAGCCATTGTTATGCCTCCAATTGTTCGGCTCCACCGACGAGGGACAGATCCCATAGAACCTCATGATGCCCTCAACGATATGGTGAACAGGAAGATGGAGGCTGGCTTTGAAGCACTCCTTGTAGAAGATGACCCCAGAGGCCAGTGATCCTGTCACCCTCTGCTCGGGGCTTGGCACCTACAGAACAAGGTCATCGGGGATCCAGTATTCCCAACAAATCCTCTCCAGATCTGCTGCGGTTATGGTTAAAGCGATATGTGTTGCATACTCCATATCCTCATAACGAGTAGCTTCGACATGAGCGAAAGATAAACTAGCCGTGGCGCTCATCTTTGAGAAAGCACTTAGTTTGGAAGGAGGAAAGGGACGAAATCTTCAAAATCTCAATAAGGCGTAACTGAAGAAAATGTCAGTCATCCCTTTTTGAACTGCCTCAATAAAAAAAGGTGAGGTATCGCCAGCAAAAAACCCTAAGCATTGCGGACCTTCATTTCAGATGCAGCATACCCTAGATCCATCGCATGTCATTCCACCAGTCGTCCTCGGATGGGAATAAAAAGGCTTTCTTCATTTAGTGAGAAGAAATGATGAAATGATGGCTTGACATTTATAAGGCCATCATGACACGCCTTTGCGGGTGTAACGACCCGGGCCCACGGGCCCGTTTCGTTACAAGAAAGCAAGACGGACAAGCTCCACACCAACTTGGGCCACCACAACCCAAAAGGGATCCAATTGGTGCCTTGTCCTTCTTGCTTAACCGGTTATAAACCACTCAACCAATTCCTAATTTTCCAATGTGGGACTATTGGGAGGGGCATCACAATCTACCCTCCTTACAGAGGCGACGTCCTCGTCGTCATGGGCAATTGAACACAACCACCAGGCAGGCAGGATTCTAGAGGTAGTCCCCATAGGTTCAAGAGGTGGCTTTCATCCCCATGGATGTAGCACTTTACCCTATGTGGCACTTAGCTCCTACACTTCCGACTGATGCATGGCTCTGATACCATATTGTAATGACCCGGGCCCACGGGTCCGTTTCGTTACAAGAAAGCAAGACGGACAAGCTCCACACCAACTTGGACCACCACAGCCCAAAAAGGGATCCAATTGGTGCCTTGTCCTTCTTACTTTACTACATATAAACTACTCAACCAATTCCTAATTTCCCAATGGGACTATTGGGAGGGGCATCACAGCGGGTTCAAACCCTACCAATGAAATTAGACCATCATGAGCTCTACTCCCTATGCCCAAACCTATACTTCAAACTAGGGCATGGGGGCATATGATGCGGGATAAAATCATCACCGCATCGATTGGCAGACATAGCATTTGACAAGATTCACTTCTGAGCTCTGATATGCTAACTACCACAATCAGAAAAGAATAAGCTGCATCGCCTGCAATCTTTATACCTTAGCAGGGGCGAGCTATCTTCGAACCTCGATATGATCGAGCTATTTTTGAACCTCGATATGACCAAGTCATTTTCGAACCTCGATATGACCAAGTCATTTTCGTACCTTGGCAAGGCCATTGATGAAGAGTTAAATTTCTTTTTAACATGATGGCGGTGTGTTGGCCAAGATGGCAACCCAAGAGGGGGGGTTGAATTGAGTTCTTAAAAATTTTTGCTCTTAAAAATAATTTCACAAAGTGATGGTGCACAAGGATATATGCTATAAGTGTGGTGCTTAGAATGCAAAATAGAGTATACATAATAGAGTAGAGAGAAAAAGAGATAAGCACAACAAACACAAGAGATTTATAGTAGTTTGGTGTTAGCTAAACCTACATCCACTCCCAAGCAATTCTTAGGCCCACATTATAATCACCCTGATTATAACCGAGTTATTTTACAAGCTCACAACTCAAACTTGTTGTTACAAAGGGATCACAACAAACCCAGCTAGTTTTCACAAGATCACCAGCGCAAAACCTACCACAAGCTTTCTAGCTTGAACAAGGCTAAACTGTCTCCCTTGATTCAATCCCCTAATTGAATCAATCAACAAGAATAATAATGAAATAGTTACAATAAAAGTAAAGCTTCTCAAATGAGTAAATAAGCAATATAAATAAGATAGAATTAGAAAAGCCTAATTTGAAAGATGTTTGAAGTTTGGCTTTTTTTTCTTTTCTGCTTTTCCTCTTTTTCTCTGAAATAATCTTTCTCAGTTGGGATTGAAGCTTTGAAAGAATCGTTGAGGTAGAGGCTCTTGAAGAACTAGGGCTCTTTTCTTCTCCTTTTAATTTGATAGAAATCCTTCAAAGTTGGCTTTTGAATGCTTTGAATTTCTCTAAACTCAGTTTTGAACAAAGAATTTTGGATTTGAACTTTATCTTTTTTATTTTTCACTTTTATTCTCTCTCTCTCTTTCATCATTTCAAAATGGTTGGATGGCTCCCCTTTTATAATCTCCTCTAAATCCACTTTTAAATGAAAACTAATCGTTAAAAGTACTTGAGAATGTATTTAGCATGAAAGAGAAAAGAGCTGTTGAGATTTATTGAAGAAAAGACAAGATCTGAAGTCATCTTTGACACTTCTGAAATTCATCTCTGACAGATTAGAGTCGGCTCTAATAAGACCTGGAGTCGGCTCTAACTCAGGATGTTCAAAATGAAAAACTTTTGCTTATTGCGGAGTCAGCTCTGTCTTTTCGAGGGATAGACACTTCTCGTGTAGGAGTCGGCTCTAGAGAATGTGGGAGTCGGCTCTAATGAAGCCCTAAAAAATCACTCTCTGTATAATCATTAGAGTCGGCTCTAATTGGATGCAAAAATGAGACTCTCTATTTTTCGATTAGAGTTGGCTCTAATCTCTGCAGGAGTCGGCTCTAATCCATGCCGAAAGTGCCAAATGGTTTCGATACGCTTCGGAGTCGGCTCTAATGCATCTAGAATCGGCTCTAATTACTGAAACTTAATACTTGACATAAGACATGTATTCAAACTTAATTTTTAAAAATTTTAATTAATTAAATATTTTAAAATTTTAAAATATTTAATCAAAATAATTAGTAACATAAAAAATATATTTATATAAACTTTATTATTTATCAAAATTAATAATTAGATAACACGATGTTCATGTCCATGTGCTTCGTCCAAAGGGAGTTAAGCCGGTCACTTGTTTCGAAGGTAGGTTCATGCAAGTCTTGGAAAACTTATTTCTCCCATGGGAGGTGGTGCTACCTACAAGAGATACAATAGAAGGTACAACACGACATGAAAGCTAGCATTCTGTGGCCTCGTTGCAGGTCCTCTCTTCATTGAATGGTGGTTTAAATTTGCTTTTGGTGAAGCTAGGAGTCTTAAAATTATATATGTATAAATTTGTATAAAGCAAACTGCTTTAGTTCGTAGAATTGTTGGGGTTCAATACCTTAGGATTATGTTCCTTGTTCACCATGGTTCAATCTCTCAATGAATTTCGGTAAGTTTTGGCAATTTCTCCTCAAAAGAAAAACATAAGCGCATACCATCATGCAATGTCCATCAAACATTTTAAATATAAAAGCTGATAACCTACAAACCCTATTTGAATTAAATGGATATAAAATATAAGATTTTGAGTATGAAAATGAATTTAATAAGGTATTGGGTTGGGTCTGGAATCCCAAAAACAGTTTACTAAGTTGGGTTTAGATTTAAATGCACCCATGTCCACAAAACTTAACCATAGCCTAATTATAAACATGCATATCTAAATAGATAGATAGGTACAAACATACTTACACACATATTTGTATGTATACACTTAGCTAAGTAAATTGATGCAACTTTATATTCATATATATACATGCATCTATTGATTTTTCTTTTTCATATAAAAATGAAACCAAGCAGAGGGTAGTCAAACCATAACCACTTCATCCATATATTTTGTAATTTAATATTTATAACAAATATTGTTATTATGAATTTTTTTTTAAGTTCATGTCTTTTGACTTTGTGGATATTTAGATAACAAAAGAAATGATAGAATAACATTATTTTTTATATCATTATTTTTTTTGTCATGGGATGGAATTTTGAATGCATTAAATAACATGAAAAAGTAATCCGAAAGTGTAGCAAGATAGTTTATTAAGTTCACAATATCTGCGTGAAACTTGGCATGATGTCTAATTGGTTTGATATATTTGATATTGATATAGAGTTTTGATTTAGCTTGTATTTGAATTTGAATCTAAAAAATATATTCTGAGAATAGGTTTGGATATCAAGATGGCCAAACCATGGCCAAACCTAAACCATGCTTAGACAAGCTGAAACTCTCCCGATGCTTGAAGGTGGGAGGATGAAGAAAAGAAAGAGAGAACAAAAATATTTGGTGGCATGCATTATGGATCAAGCCTGAGTTGGTGGAAGCTCAAGCCTTCAATTCGAGGCCCCAAAGAGTTTGAATTAATTATATTGCACTTTCTAATGCATATATATATATATATATATATGGAGTTTGAACTAGTTCAAGCAATCAAGGTATTGGGTTCAGTCCAAACTATCTATGTATTATATTTCTTGATAATTAATTGTAATTATCCAAAAACTCTGCAGCAAAGCCAAATAAGACCTTATCATTTCATATTATATGATAATAAGATGTTAGTTATAGATGCATGGGTCAAGCTTGAACTAACTAGTTATGGCACTTGGATGCTAAATATTTTGTAAGTTTTTCAGTTTCTAATTAAACCTTGCTTAATTTTCTCTCTTTTTTCACTCCACATCATAGATCGCTTTGCCGGCCATTCCCCAATACCAGTTCTGAATTCTATGGCCTGCTTATAAATTCTATCTCCTCATCATCAAAACCTAACTATTTTTATTTATTTTATTTTAGATTTTAAAATATTTGTTTGTTTATAGTATTTTATATTTAATTTCTAGAGGCATGCAAGGAAACTCATATATCTAGTTTGAGCCAACTATCAAGAAAAATTTATATTATAGTAAAAATTAACAAATTTTACATTATATTTTAAATATTCATGAATCGTTTTTTGGATTGTGATGCGCTTTTGAACACTCTTGAGATCGTCAACCAATCCACTGGTCTCCTTACTACTGCTACTTTTTTAAGATAATCAAGATGGATGAAAGTTTAGTTGAAGCCAAATAAAAATAAAATTTAATTTTAGGTCATTAATACAATATCCAATAATTTTATAAATTAAATAAATCGGCAATGTCAATTTATCATTTGCTGTTTGCCTGTTCATCGTGGAAATGATAGCATTGGATAAGCAAAAGGAGGTGGACAGATGGTTTGCTATCTATATTTATACCAATTTTTTTAATTACAATACTTTTCAATTTTTGTTATTCCATTTTATTATTTTTTAATTGATGGAGAGGTTTTGCAATCAATGGCCGATGCTCGATCTAGTCCATGCAAAACACAAACTATCGCCTTTAAATGCCCGTCGTTTACTTCCAACGCAAAACAACCTAATCTACATACAGCAAACCGTTCAACTCAACTCAACTCATCTAAGCTTTTTCCAACTACAGGTCGGCTACATGAATCTACCTCCTCCACTCTATTCTATTCAGGACCAAATCGACATTCAAATTATAAATAATTATATTTTTTAATTATTTATGTCCATGTTAGTTTAGACCTACCTCTACCTCTATCCTTACCATGTATTGTTAAGGTTGTGTTTGAAATAAGGGATAAGGAAGGATATTCAGAAAATATTTCCCTTGTCCGCAAAAGCTATAACTACAGAGGATAGCTCTGAAAAAGGTTAACCAGAGGGGATAACCTATGTTTAACCATGGATTATTCCATGAACTTATTCCGAGGAAATCTATGAATAACTAGAGCTATCCCTTAATGGTAAAGTTATTATTAAAAAAAATAGTTATTCCTCAGCTATCCCCTGGATAAATGCTATCCTGTACACTTATCCAGAGATAGCTTTTTGAGAACCAAACACTACCTAAGAGATCCTTTTTTTTAACTGAAGCATCTAAAGGTCTACATTGTATATGTCTAAACTACCGCAATTGATTCTCTCATTTTATCTTCAATTGGGCTACTCCTATCATTTTCTTATATATTTATTTCTAATTCTATCTTTTAAAATTTTATCACATATCCATCTTAACATACACATTTCTGTTATACTTAATTTATTCACATGATGTTTCAATATTGCCCAACACTCTGTTCCATATAGCATAGCTGGCCTAATAGCAGTTTTATAGAATTTTTTTTTATTTTAATGGAATGCATCAATCATATAATACTCTAAAAGAACTCCTCCACTTAATCCATCCTGCTTTAACTCTATGATTCACATCTTTACCTATTTCACCTTCTTGCTGGATAATTGATCTCAAATACCTAAATTTTTCACTCCTTGATATCTTTTGGCTTGCAATCTCCACTGTTTCTTCATTTGTATTTATACTTCCACTAAAATTATATTTAATGTATTCAGTTTTAGTTCTACTAATCTTAAAACCTTTGAATTCTAAAACATCTCTCCAAATCTCTAGCTTCACATTTACTCTAGATTTAGTTTCATCAATCAACACTATATTATCTGCAAATAACATATACCATGAGATATCATTTTGAATATGTTTAGTTAATTCATCTATAACTAATACAAAAAGATACGAACTTAAGGTAATCCTTGATGTACACCTACAGTAATTGAAAACTCACTAGTTTCTCCTATTATTATTTTAACAATAGTTATTGCTCTATCATATAAATCTTTTATCAATTCTATGTACTTTTTGGTAACTCCTTTTCTTTGTAGAACCCACCATATTATTTCTCTAGGTACTCTATTATATACTTTCTCTAAATCAGTAAAGACCATATAAAGTTTTTTTTATTTTCTCTATATCTTTCATCAATTTTCTTAATAAATAAATAGCTTCCATGGTCGATCTTTCAGGTATAAATCCAAATTGATTATTTAACACCAAAATTTTAGCTCTTAATCGATTTTCTATTACTCTCTCCCATAATTTCATTGTATGACTCATTAGCTTAATCCCTCTATAATTTGCATAGTTTTAAATATCTTCTTTATTTTTTATACGGGTATTAGTATGCTTTTTCTTCAATCATCCGACATTCTTTTAGTTGCTACAATCTTATTAAATAAATTGGTTAGCCATATGACTCCAATTTCTCCTAAGCTTTTCTAAACCTCAATAGGGATTGCATCTAGTCCTAATGCCTTTGCATTTTTTATTTTACTCAAAGCATTTTTAACTTTAAGCATACTAAACTTATGAAAAAATTTATGTTCATTTGTTACTTCTAGATTAAATTTACTAAATTATTTTTATTTAATAATTTTTTAAAATAACTTTTTTATTATTATTTTATTTTTTATTAATTTTTTATTTTAATTTTTTAATATATTTAATATAATATATATAATTTTAAATTTACTAATTTATATATAGTCTTCGCAACAGCAAGATGTTCGTACACAAAAATATGAGCCCCACTCTCACTGCTTGCAGAGAAAACGCTGTCCCCTGCTCATGCTTCGTAGCAAGCCACACAAAAAAACAGCCAATTTATCCAGAATCGCAACACGTGGAAATTGGTCCTTCAATCCGGACCGTCCGACATCATCATACGAGTGCGGGAAGAGGGTGGAATTCGAAACTTCGACCCGGAGACCGCCTTAACCTGCCCATCCAAACCAGTGCTAATAATAACAATAATAATAATAACAGATAAAAATCCTAAAACCATCTAAATTAAGCCGTTAAATGAGTGTTAAAACGAAAAAAATCCTACTCCTCTCATCACCAGTGGAGGACGGATTAATAGCATACATAAATAGATAATAATAATAATAATAAAAGAATGTCTTCCCATATCCCTCCATGAAGAAAGACGCCTTACGAAAAGCAGCGAGAGGGTGGCGGCAGAGAGGGTTCCTTGCGGGATTCTGTGACAGAGGACGAGATACATATATCTCTTTTTAAATACCCACCACCTCTCTTCCGTTTCGTTTATCTTTCTTTCTGGTTCTTGGGAGCGGAGAGGAGCAAAAAGAGTGGACAGAGAGGTTCGAAGAAGGGAGAGCGAAGATGGGCAGCCGGAGAAATCGCAAGAAAGGAAGCGGGGAAGGGGAGCCGTCGGCGGCGTCTGATATCCCTCCCGGGGAGAGGGAGATGGTGGAGAGAGTGAAGCAGGTCGTGGACCGGCCGGAATTCGAGATCTACGCCGCGCTCAAGGAATGTAACATGGATCTGAACGATGCCATCGACCGCCTCATGTCCCAAGGTACGCCTTCTCTGCTCGCTCTTGCTCTTCTTTGTAGTTTCTTTTCTCCCCTTCTTTCTGTAACCAATTGTAGTTCGTCAGAAAGAAGGTCTATTGGATGAAAGAAAGCCCTCTTTTTCTGTCCCTGGGATAGGGTCGTGATGGAAGAGAGGCAATGGGCGCGGGCAGTTATCTTTATATATATTTTTTCTTCTATTTTTATCTAACGTAGGAATTCTTTTTTATGCCATTCCTTTTGCTGCTTCTTTTCTTTGTTGCGCTTTTTTGTCCTCTTTCTTTCACTGAGCGTAGTTTGGGAGAGAGAGGTTCTTGGATGAAAGAAAGCTCTCTTGTTCCTCCGTTCTTGGGCATGGGTGGTGGTCGAAGGAGAAGGAGTGGTTCTCGGACGAAAGAAAGCCCTTCGTCCATTCTGGGGCTTAATTGGGGAGTGGTGAAAGGTGAAACAGAGCATCTCGGAGGAAAAACCCCTCCGTTTGCGTTCTTGGGATGGGTGGTGATGGGGAAGAGAGACAATGGGAGCACGTGTTATCTCGTTTGTCCAACCTAGGGACCGTCTTTTATGTCATCCGTTTAGCTTAGACAGAGGCCTGTTATTTTACGCTGTATTTTGGAGTTGTATTCAGTTTTTAGTATATCTTCATTCAGAAGCTAATCTTTTTCTGATACTTGATTCCATCAACCAAAAGGATTTTAAATGTCCAAAAGGCCTAGCTCGTATTATTCTTTGCCGTGATATATTCTGGCATTCTTGCCAAGGTTGCTGTCATGTTTGACACTTTAACTTTTCAAAATATCCAAGATAATAGCCCTTATAGAATATGCAAATAATTTATGTTTACTAAGTCATGGAAATGCAAAATTTCACTAGCTGGAGGCATCTGAAAATTTAGATCAATAAAGTTTGACAGTTAGATTAGTTGAGTTTAGGTAATAATTAACATGTGCATCAGAGTCTTTCTTAATAAAAATTTTGAAAAATTTGCGCAAGTAAAGGTAGAGATAGACCTAAATTAATATGGATAAAAATAATTAAGAAAGATATAACTATTTATAATTTGAGCATCAACTAAGCCCTGAATAGAACACAGTGGAGGAAACCGATTCATGTAGCCGATCCCATGTAGTTGGAAAAAGGCTTAGATGAGTTGAATAGTTGTTGACGCATTGTAATGAAATGAATGAGATGTTCCATCCTTTAAATTTCAGGATGTATTATGTTGTTTTTGACAATTTGCAATTGTTCTTTATAATAGTAGTATGTTGGCTGTTATCTTAAAAATGATTTATGTATTTGCAAATAAATGAGAAAACAGAGCTAAAATTCTTGATGTCATGGAATTCCTTTACATCTGATAGGTACTGTTGCCAGCTCTGACTCCTAATAGATAGATGTCTTGAAGCCAACATCACTTTTTAAGCTTGAGTAGCTCTTAATTCTGCCGTTGGAGTGTAGGTTCTGATCTAAGGAATATTACTGAATATGTAAATTTATTTATTTTTTCCAGAGCTGTAGCTGTGTCTGCCCTCTTTGCAATTTCTGCTCTTCTTTTTGGATGTGCTGCCATTTTCATCTTGATTTGAGCTTAAGCCTTTTATTGGCCTTAATATCCATCTTTATATATTTATTTATATTTTAAATACATGTCTTGCCATCTCTATTAGCAATGGTGCTTGTATTTATCCTTTTTTTTTCTCCACTACTAATGAGAGTCCATCACATATGGTGCTCCTGTAGATGATGTGGGATTACATTATAGCGACTAAATATGCTTCTTAGCTATATTGGACTGCATTTTAAGTAACATGTAAACCTTCAAAACATATTAAGGCATATGCAAAGTAGATTATAGTGATGTGACTTCGGGGTATATGAATGATATTTGAACTGGGGATCTGAAATTTGATAATTTGTATAAGTTATTCTGCCAAAAGCAGTTAGAAATGATGACATGGCCTAAAATTTTATTTTATAAATGAAAAGGGAAAATAAAATATGTGAAAAATTTGAACTTCAAGAAAGGAGAAATGTTGGGTAAGTAGAGCTATAGGATTTTGGGGGAGTTTGGTATGAGATGATTCATTCAGAATTATTGATGATGTAGGTGAAGATGATGTTTAGTTGTATCATATGAGGATGATTCCAAAGAACCCTCATCTTTGGAATCACAATTCAATCCAGTGATCTTATGCTCATCTATAAGGTTGGATATCTAAGATTACTCATATGCAATGATCTTGTCTTGAGATTTAAGAATCAAAATGCCTCCCATCCATATAAAAAAAAATGCTTGATATTGTTTTTGTGTTAATATAATATAATTTAATACTATGAGATTATATTATAATAAGATAATTATAATATTATAATGTAATATTGCAAAACATAACGTTATAATATTATAAAATATAACATAATTATAATTATGCTATTATAATATAATATAATTATTATGATACTATAATATTATAATGTTATATCATAATATAATATTATAAATTTAATTTAAATATTATAATAATAAATAATGAAATAATGATAAAGTATCATGATATTTGCAAAATATATTAGGGGTAGTTATTTTTTAAGAGAAAGAGAGCTTAACTAATCAAGGATAATTTTAGTTTTCATAGTCGGTTATTATTCCCATAGTACACCAAACATAATGATCAAAGATCATAGAGATCTTTAATTACTAGCATATATCATATCAAGCACAGTGATCTTTGATCATTGAGAATTGAATCACCTCGTTATAAGATCATCGGTGATCTAAGATAATCATGGTGTTCTTATTTGGGTTATCAAATGTGCCCATAGGTTTATTTACAATATTGGAGTAATCATTAAATTGAATTGATAATTTGCATATATTTTGATTCTTTTGTCTGTCAAATACTCAGTCGCATCGGGTTTTAATATTTAAATGCAAAACAAAAAGTTTAAAGGAGAAGAAGATCTAAATGAGATAAAGTGAATCAAAATCAGAAAGAACGAGTTTACTTGTTCTCCATAGTAATTTCTCAAAGCTCCATCTGGAAGTATACGGACTCTTTTGACTCAAATGAACTACTAATCATGGGGAATAGGTACCTGAAATCCTTCCTTCTTTTATAATGACTTTAAAATTTTCTTTTGCTCTCTTCAAACATATTAATGGTTTCCATAGAAATAGAATACTTTGTTCAATCAAACCCTCAATTAAAATTCTAAGTTCTACCAACATCTAGATTCTAGAGTACTCTAATCTAGTTGCTATGAGAAGTCAACAAAGGATGGATTCAGTCACCTCTTATCGGAGTGGCAGAACTGCCCAAGCTATATGACAACTATGGCTTGCCTAGATCCTAGAAGACTACACTAAATTCAGCAAACCTCAAGGAACTACGAGAACCTAGTTTGTTTTGGTTGGAACGCTACATCAGTAGCTTCAGTTGATATACATCCTATCCTTTGCACTTATTTTAGGCTTTTCTGTTGGAATTCTTGATTATTTTTGGTGGGATGTTTCTGGTTCTGTTTATATGTAATATGCTTTTGTTCTACTTACGGATTTATGCTTTTCAATGCATGTTCATATTTAAGGATCCTTTCTTTGCTTCATTGTGAGGGGACCTTCATCATCTTTCAAAGAAGTTATTTATCTATTTTTTTAGTTGGACTCCAAGCATTGCATGTGATAGGGATAAAATATATTATGTTTCAATTTTGGATATCCTTAATCTAGTATTAAGCCTATTATTTTCTGTAGATCCTTTTCAGGAGGTGAAGAGCAAACGCAAAAATAAAAGGGAGGTTAGTGCATGTAAAAATTCGTTTTGTTCTTGCATCGGTTTTATATTGTTTATCACAAGATATTGCATGAACATGCAAACAGGACTTGGGACAGCTGGTTGGCGCCCTCTCCTGGTTTTGATCCCTGGTGGTAGCATTCCTAATATATTTTTCAAAAGAAAAGAAAAATATTCCATGTCACAAATCCAACAATAAGAATGGACTGTTATGGACTTCCCATCTTTCCTGTGGTTTTTTCCTGCAACTGGATATTGGTACTATACTAGTAGTTAATGATCATTATCCAACTATACCATTGAGCATTATCCAACTAGGGTTTTGTCTTCTTTCACTATTCATTTCAACTAAGGCTATAGCCCCCATCATACAAGTGTTCGAATTTTATTACTGGTCGTATTGCAGTTCTGCTGCATATCATTTCTAAGGGATCGATCTTGTTACCTTCTTCAAACTTCAAAATTATATGTTTCTGGGACTTTACTTGGGTATACTGGTTTTTTTATTAAAAGCATTTTGCTCTCATTTTTTCCTGTCTTGCGTTAGCGAAAGGAAGCCCTTGAGCTGAGGTCTGGAACAGCAAGCTGCAGTTCAACTCGTGGAGATGGGGATGATATTCACCGTGGGGAATGTAGCATTTCCATGCAAATGAGCTCAAGTGGTATGGGACAGTGATAGCCATTCTCTCCCTTGTATTTGTACAAAATTTGCCTTATAATCCATATATTTGTAATTGAAATTTATCTTTCTTGATTAAACATCCTTGTAGATCATGGAGTTATGCACAGTGAGCTTGTACAAGAGATGGATGAAGGGATGAACGCAATTCCTACATCATCAATTCCGGGCTCTGGCATGGCTGCTCGTTATTCTAGTCAGAGGGTAACACCCCAAAGGTTAGCATTATAAAAGTTACAGGAACTTCTCAAAGGTTAATTATATTGTCAACAATTTCGATAATCTTGTGCTTATAGTCCAGAAATTCAAATCAGGAAATGGACTTTCCATTTTTTTTTTTTTTTTGAATGCTCCTATATTCTAATGATGCATGTTCTTATTCTGCATATTATACTTCTGGATAATGTCTTCTTGTTTGTGTATCCATTCAAACATGAGAGTTGTGTGGTCAAATATGGAATCATGCTTTTTATGTTTATCTCCGGAATTTCTATTTGCACCGCCTAAATTACTCAGTACATCCTCCATTTAAAAAAATTCCTAAACTACCCTCCCTTTTTTCTCTCCACACCCCCGCCCTCTCCCCATGTCTCCTCTCCGGCACCACCCCCTTCTCCCTCCCCCCCGTCTCCCAGCCACACCCCCCTCCCCCCCCCCCCCATCTCCTTCCCTTCCCTTCCCGTCTTCTCTTCCTTCCCTAGCACCCCCCACTTTCCAGCACCGGCCTCTTCCAACGTCCCCTGGTCTCTGTCTCCTCCCCACTTCCCGACACCGACTTTCTTTGGCCCTCGGCGCCCCTTTGGCACCGTTCGGCCAAACAGGGCCAAACGGAGGGCCTCTGTTCGGCTTGGCCTATTAGGCCGATATAATGGCCTTTGTTCGGCCAAACAGGACCGAACAGAGACCCTTTGTTCGGTCCTGTTTGGCCGAACGGTGCCAAAGGAGGAGCCAATGCCGGGGAGGGGGTGCTGGGTCGATGCCGGGGAGTGGGGAGGAGACGGGGCTGAGGGGGGAGGTGGTGTTGGGGAGGGAAGGAGACGAGGGGGGGGTGTGGAGAGAAAAGAAGGGAGGGTAGTTTAGAAAATTTTTTTATAAACAATGAGGGGGGTGTGGAGAGCAATTTGGGTAGTGCAAATAGAATTTCCCCTCCATTTCTCGCTTCCATCCGTTCTGTCGTTTTGTATGATGTAATTAATTTTGAGACTTGTGTTGTATGGATCATATGTAACTTTATAGCTCATTCTCCATGCTAAATGTATCATGCCACAACTGTATATTTATATGCATGTGGGGCAATGCGGTTGAAGGGAAGCTCAGCTTCATGTGAAAAAAGAAAATTCATGGCTTGATATTTCTCATCTCTCTTTTTAAGCTCTTCCTTATTCAAAGCAGTTCTATCCTATTTTTTATAATGAACGTAGTATCCTATCATTCGTGACTCCTTAATGTGTTTTCTAACTGTTGAATCCAGATCACCTTTCTCGATCATCCGCAAGCATCCGGTCGCCTCCTCCAGCAAGCCTAAGAGCTTCAAGAAGCAGTGAAATATGTAATTAGCTTCCATGGCTTACTTAAAGAATCAATAACTAAAAGAAATCTGAAAGAAAACTTCATGAATCATTTCTCTCTCTCTCTCTCTCTCTCTCTCTCTCTCTCTGTTTGTTTTGTTTGTTGTTTTTTTTTTTTTTTTATGATCCGAACTAACTAGGTTGCCACCTCTAGCTCTAATTATAGTTCATGCTTCCTCGATCGATCCCGACCTTAGTGCTATGATATCTTGGAAATGATTATTGACTTGAAAAATTCCTGCTTTATTGAATCAGATATGGTTTTGGTGTCAACATCCTTAACTCTTTCTCTGCAATTTATTCAATAGATTTATGAATGCAGTGCTGCTATTTAACTTCTTCACATTAACTCCCGAACTCCATGATAGTTGGAAAGTGGTTTTATTTTTCTTTCTAACTGTGTTTGTGACCTCATTGTTGAAGGAATTAATTAGAAATGCTCTCTCTTTGAGATGAATTTGTTTTGTTTCTCACTTGCAATACAATCATGGGTGAAGCATGTCCAATGCCTACTTTTTGGTATGATTATATTTGAATATAAAATTTCCTACTAGACCTCGCCGACCATCCAGCCAATGAAAGGAATGGAATAACCTCGTGGATGGAACGATTTATTAATTCTATTAAATGTATCACAATCAAACAACAAGACCTAGGATTTTCTATATTTGATTTTAACCATTTGTTCACTAAGATCAAAGTATTGCATGAATTTAAACGCATGCGTGCTGGTTTAATAATGATGGATATCTGCGTACCAATTACATCAACAGTTGGTACTAAAAGCTTTATTGAATTGAAGATAACTATCAAACCCAATATGAAATAAATCAAGTAACTATTTTCTAGAAAACGATTTCTTATGAAAATATTTACTTTTATATGCACAGATGTCATAATATGTTCTTCAGCACTCTACTTGATTGGCTACTGATTGTTAATAGATTTCTCCTAAAATAGATATTCATCGTGCTCAAGATAACTTCAAATTTTTATATAAGTTTGATGCATTTACATGCTTAATAGTTGGCCATTGTATCGGTTCTTACTTCTCACTTTTTGATCTTTGAAGCTTATTATAGCCCTTTGGAATCTTGCTGCAGCTTCCTATGCTATATTGGAAGATACTTACCATTTATATTAATCAGTGGCTCTCAATGCAAGAGACTTATCTGCAATCTTTTTTGCCAAATGGCTGTTAGGTGTAAATATGTCTGCCTTGGTTTTTTTATTATTATTAGTACAAGTGGGTGATCACACTAGTCTAATGCAAGTCAACCTAGATAGATCAGAAAGCAGTATTTGTTTAAAAATAAAAGGATAGAGGTCTCCCTGGTTCCAGATCCAAAAGCCAGAATGATAAGCCACTGAGGCTGCCACCCAATCCGTAGCAGAATTGGCTTCCCGATAAACCATAATTATTAAAACCAGACCAAACCAGCCAGTTGAATTGATTGAACCGGGATCCGAAGGCCAAGCCGGTCTGATTCTAATATAAAACTAGATATGTAAGAGACCCGGAATAATCCGGTCAACCCGTTCGGTTCATCCGTGAACCAGTTAACCCGGCCTGAACCGGGTCACGGGTTTATCAATACCGTTTCAAATTTTCTAGCCTTTGGTGTTTCAAATTTTTGAGAGCTTATGGTAACTTTTTTTCCATTGGAATGCTCGCAAGTTTTTGGGAAAAGAAAAGGAGATCATGCAAAGAAGAGCATTGATGAGAGGAGAATAAAAAAAGAAAAAGGGTGAAAATATGAAAATTTTATGGGAATCAAGACAGAAAAGTAGAGACATAAAGAAAAAATGATAAAAATAAAGAAACTCGGATATAAATTTTCGTTAATTTTCTTTCTTTTTTTAAAGAAAAAGTTAAATCATACTAAATGGGTACACATATTGAAAGTAAGCGAATTTTAAAGATTGAATAAGATACCAAAAAATTTTTTTTAAAAGAAAAAGATTATAAAAATTAGTATTCATATGTTTATTTTATTAAAAATTAATTTTTATTAATATAAATTTATTTTTATATTAAAATAATTGAATCGATGGTTCAACCGATGACCCAATGGTTGAACCAGTGATCCAGTGACCCAAGCCCTTGGCCGGGTCAATGTCCAGGCCGGGTCTGACAATTATGCGATAAACATGATGGATCTAGACTCTATGGACATCCGAAGGGTAGATTAGATGCCATGGAGCAGAGGATTGGTAGGGAGTTGATTGCGGCACTCCTTGCGAAGCCATTGGATGACAGTAAGAGAGTTCCCCTCGATGAGGAGGCTATATGCATGAAGGATTTGGGTAGCATAGGAAATGCCAGCCCAAGCTACATAAAGCTCAGCCAAAGGGATATAGAAGTCTAGAAAACTAAGCCTTTCGCCCAACAAAACCCCATCAATCCCTCGGATAATGAATGCAGAACCAGCTAGTCTTCCCGAACACTCCCATCGAAATTAATTTTGACAAACCCTGGAGGGGGCTCCCAAGAGATGAAAACCGTGTACCGGTTCGCTGCCGAAGCAGCATGAGAGTTCCAGTGGCCAGAGCTGTTAGAATCAGAAGCAAAGCGATGGAGTGTGAATTCAGACAATAAGGATACGACAATCCTCAATGTCCTACTAGAGGAGATAATATTATCAGTAAATATGAGCCGATTCCCGATAGCCATATCTGATTGGCAATAGTAGCCCACAGGATGACCTTCTGCTGGTTATCCCCCTCCAAAGATCACTCAAAAAAGGGACCACCAAGGACCCGTATCATCCTTTCTAAAATAGTAACCAATCATCTGCCAAATCCATCTTGCTCTGGGGCAGATGAAAATGGAGTGATCTGTAGTCTCCGCCTCTAGTCCACATAATGGATAAGTAGCCGGAATGGGCATACCCCTCCCAGAGAGCATATAACAAGTGGGCAGACTATCCCATGTAAGCTTCCATATAAAAAGCTGATTCCTAAGATGGATGAAAAGCTTCCAAATCCACGCAGCATCCATCATACAATGCGGTTTCAGCCTATAAACATTCATAAGGTCCCTGATAGAATCCCTAGATAGACAAGATCTTCGCCATAATCTGGTGTCAGATGTGTGTATCGGAATGAGCGGAATAGAGATAATCCGGTGAGAAAGTTGCTCACTAAATAAATGGGTCACCGTAGGAGTGTGCCATGAAGAGAAATCCTGAGAGATCAGATCAGTAACCATCATACTGCTAGGAACATCGGTGCTGATGAAAGTAGGCCATCGTGAAAGAGGGAGATCAGCAATCCATATATCCTGGACAACATCAATTGAGGATCCATCTTCAATCATCCATGAGATGTTATTCAGGATAGTCGGTGCACGCCGACAAACCTCCTTCCAGAAGAAAGAATAACCACAAAAAGGCTGAATACCCATAGAAGGCATCCATTCACCGTATCTAGCATGCATAAAAGAGCTCCATAAACTTTGGATCAAGTAGGAACCGTGAAGCATGCCTAGCAATCAGAGCCTCTCTTCTTATGATCAGAGACTGGATTCCAAGTCCCCCTTCAGAAATGGGCATGCAAATAGTATCCCATGCCTACAAATGAATACCATGGCCATCTTGCATAGAAGCCTAGAGAAAATCCTTGAAGCATCGTTCTATCCTTCTTAGACAAGTAATCGAAACATCAGCGTTGGATAGAAGATGTAGCGGGAGGAAAGTAAGAACCGATTGAATAAGGGTGATCCTCGCCATCATAGATAAGCCAGTAACCTACCAGTCGCCAATGCGGTCCCGAACCCGGCGCTCAATATCAGTGTAGTCACTACTATATGGCCACTTTTTTGTAATAGGAATCCTAGGTAAGATAGTCGATTAGCCTGACTATATATTCCCAAGGATTGGAGGATGGCCTCCTTGGTAGTACCAGTGGTCTTCGGACTAAAACAGATCATAGACTTTTGGAGGTTGACCTTCCGTCCAAAAGCCTAACAGTAACACTGAATAATGGAAGCAAAGGTGGTCGCATTATGAACAGTGGTCTGGCCCAGCAATATGCAATCGTCAACGAACAGAAGATGAGAAACCGAGGGGCCTTGAGGGCCCGCCATGAAGGGAGCAATGCGAAGATCCTGCTGTGCCTGATAGAACGCATGATATAGATCATCCGTGGCAAGGATGAATAAAAAAAGGGGATAGAGGGCACCCTTGGCATAGCCCTACAACCGAATAGAAGAAGTCTGTCTGACTACCATTGATGAGCAGAGAGAAAGATGGCCTATGAATGCAGGCCATGATCCAGTCAATAAATAGACCATCGAACCCAAATTCAAGAAGAGTTCGATGTAAAAAAGCTCAGCTCAATCTGTCATAAGCTCACTCCATGTCAAGCTTAATAGCCATGAGGCACTGTCTGGCAGGGGCTCTCTGAAGATCATGCATGAATTCCTAGGCTATAAGGACATTATCTGAAATACTGCACCCTCTGATAAAGGCCCCTGCTTGGCAGAAATAAGGTGGAGTATCATATCCCGTAGGCGGGTGACTAAAATACGCACATAGACTTTATATAATGTAGTGCATAGACTGATGGGTCGATAGTGTTGAGGAGTAGAAGCATCAGTGCGTTTGGGCACAAGGGTAATGAAAGTCCGGTTCTAGTCATCAGGAATGGCTTTAGATTGGAAGGCAATCTGAATGGCCTGGACTACATCTTGACCTACAATATTCTAGTAGTGGCGAAAGAAAAAGGGTAGAAACCCATCGGGCCTAGCCTTGTCAGTTCTAAGATCCCATAACGCCTGTCGAATCTCTTCCGCAGTGATCGGCCTAATAAGAAGGTCATTCTTATACGTAGAAACCTTCTTTGAGATCGGGACCTATCGAACTGGAGTCCCCTCACCAATGAAATTAGTCCATCTGGACTGAAAGAAGTGAAATAGCTGATCCTAGATAACATGGATATCCTTTTGATAATGGCCCTCCTCATCTGCAAGCCGCCGAATCCTATTAGCTACACGTCGCTTCAGGGTGGCCTGATGAAAAAATCTAGTATTACGATCCCCGTCGCAGATCCACTATATCCACGACCTCTATCTTCAAAAGATCTCCTGCTGCTGAAGAAGAGATTGATGAAGTGCTAGCTTCTCTTGGAGAGACGTGAGGTCGGAATAGGGAAACAACCTTCCTGATCCTCTTTGGTATGAAGAGTGGTAATATTAGCTTCCACCAACTCAATTTTCCTCACTAAGTCCCCAACCTCAAATCTATTCCATCTACATAGCCTACGCCTGGATAACCTATAAGTAGCTCTGCCTCTTACGGGGGTGTACACCAAACCTGGGAGTTGAGGGACCGAGCTGAGGAGTAGGAGGTCCAGAGCTACTCAAATCGAAACTATCCCCGATAGTGAGAATCAACCTCAGTAGATATCAAAATAGGACAGTGATCTGAGGCAATCCTAGGCAGGTGAGTAACAGCAGGAGAGGGATACTTATGAAGCCGTTGGGCTGTGGCCATAGCTTTATCCAGTCTCTCCCAGATACAGGCAGAACCCTGGAGATTATTATACCAGGTGAATTGGGGACCCAAGAACCCCAAATCAGCAACCCAGCAGAAGAAATAAAGGACCTAAACTCAGTAATGTCCACTGAGCCTACAAACTGTCAACCTCCTTTCTTTTCATTAGCCCCAATAATGCAGTTAAAATCACCAGCAATGATAGTTGAAAATCCCTGAGCAAGAAGAGAGAAGATCTCAGACCAAAGAACATGCCTCTCTCAAAAATCAGTGCTAGCATATACATCCAAGAGAAGCCAGGTGTCAGACATCCCCTCCGAGATAACGAGAGCAACCTGCTGATTGCACTAATGAAAAGCATCTATCCTAATGGAAGTGTTCCTCCATATAGCCAAAATGCCTCCTGATAGGCCCATAGACTCCACAGCATAAGAGTACCAGGATCTGGAAAGCTGTCTCCTAACTTGGGCCAGGCTATCACTCGACAATCAGGTTTCCAAAAGAACATAGATATCAAAATTGTGTAACTATATCAGTCTCCCAAAAGAGAAGCGAAACGAAGGTTTGCAGGCTCCTCTAACATTCCAAATTAGAATCTTCATTTTCCATTTGGGGTAGGCTGGGACCCATTCTGGTCCTCCAGCATATCAATATCAGAAGGGCACCCTAATTCTAAGGTACCACCCTCATCGGCTGTGTGATACAATCCGTCACTAAGGTAACCTCCATTAGAACTTTAGTCTCTAATGGTCGGAGAGATGCAGCTAAGATCTGGGTATCCTTACCCTGACCCTGGATTGCATCCTTAAAGCAAGAGACTACGTACTCGTGACTTCATCCCTCCATCTTGGTTGGCTGAGAAAGCATAACTTTTTCCTCAGTTTGGACCACACCCTGACTGTAGGAAGGCTGACCACTCGTGCCAGCCGAAGCTGCAGGGCCCCGAGTTGAGTTCGAAGATACTGAAAAAGTAATTTTATCTAGTTTGATGTTTGAACCAGACAATAAGACTTTTCTTTTTCTTTTTCTTTTATCAGTTTTGGAAACAACTTATTAAGTTTGTGGTTCCACAGGCCTGGCCCGCTTTGATGGACCTGGATAAGCATCCTTTCGGACCGTGGGCCTTTCAGCCCATTTATCAGTTCCAAGAAGGGCAAAGGGGTTCTCAATAGTCAGCTTAGTAATCAGATGTGGCTGAGAGACACAAACCTCTGGTTGAGTTTCAGACTCATAGTGTGGCTCGGTTTTAGGCAAACCAGCACGCTGACCTCCAACCAGCATGGCTCCAGCACCTTGATGACCCGACTTCTTCCCATCAATCTTTTGAAGCGAATCAGCAATAGGGGGTCCA
This sequence comes from Calamus simplicifolius, assembly GCA_900491605.1. Lineage (NCBI taxonomy): Eukaryota > Viridiplantae > Streptophyta > Magnoliopsida > Arecales > Arecaceae > Calamus > Calamus simplicifolius. The sequence continues at coordinate 59,261 of UESW01002949.1, read as the reverse complement.
TTGGTTTAGTAGGTGTGTGGGTTTGCTGGGCGAGCTAGTTTCATCGGTTGTTGCCAACCATCCGTTGGGACTACTCGAGAAGCAGAGCCAGTGGGATTGGCAACCGAATGGGGTTTCTTCTTCGGTTTTGGAGGATGGGCAAGGGAGGTTCTTCACTGACGAAGAGCCATCATCCAGGGTCCAAAATTGGAAGCAATCAAAGAGGATTCTGATGCTGGCGATGGCGAGCAAGGGCCTGAGAGATGCAGTAACCCACAGCTGGAGCAAATCCCCTCAAGATGTTCATAGGCGAATTGCTGCCAGAAGGGAGTACGATTCCCCCTCACTCGGACTCCTGGCCGTAGAGGTTTTCGAAGATCAATTCTCACACATGCCCGAGCGAAGCCACCCCTGTTCTTCTCCTTGGTTGAGGTGTCGAAGAAGACAAAGTGGCCGGATGGCGAAAGGATTGAGCTCAAGATATCGTCAGTCTAGAATTCCGTTAGCAAGTTGGGCAGACGAATCCAGAGGAGAGCAGTAGCCACAGCGTCCGCCGTCGGGAAGAACTTTGTTCTCCAATCTTCGGTGGCAATCGGTTGGCCGTTGGCAACCCACGGCCTTCCCATGACTATTTCCTTAGCTTTAGTATCAAAGAAGAGAAAGATGCAGCATCGATGAGCCAAGCATACAGCTTTGACTTCTCCAAATATACCAGCCCGCCGGAACTCGCGGATGATTACGTCGGAGGCACCCAGTGGTGAAAGGCCCTTGCAAGAATAGCCTTCTTCTCCAGCTTCCGACTTCCTCCTCCAGTGTCTCTGATGGTACTTGGATTATCTCGGGGAAGCAACACTCTAGCTCCGCCACCATAGCCGGTGGAGGGGAGGGGGTTACCCAGGCGAAGTGGGATTCCGCTGTCCTTCACCAACGCATCTATCCCACCTTAGCTTCATCCGCAGACAAAGGAGTGGGGGGGGGGGACAGTATCAACCATAATCCGATGAGGTAGGATCATGGAGGATGGCGAGATTCGCCGGAGATCACAGACATAGGCACTCGGGGCGCTAATCTTAAAGCACGAACCAGAGCTCAGATATAAGAGTTAGGATAATAATCTTTTTGTCTGCCTTGGTTGCTTTGCTTGCTAAGGTGCTACGTGTAGGCATGCTTGCCATGTTTGAACTACTCTCATCAAACCATTATACAGTAGAAAAACTCTTTCTGTACCATGCAATGCAAAAATGCATGCACCACGAGCGATAATTGACCACACGTGTATGACACACATGTGATATAAAAAGGACAAGAATGCTTTTGCGCAAGTGTGGCCAATCATCGCGTGCGGTGCATGCGTCTTATACTGCGCGCGATGTGCAAAGACTTTTCCTATATTATATCAGCCTGCATATCAACCCATAGCAAAGCCCAAGCCAAACTAAGCTAAGCCAAGCATGCCCATCCAACATGCCATCCTATGAGGCATGATGGGCTAGGCAAATCTTTTTATTTTTTAAAAATTAATTTTAGATATTAAATAAATTAAATAAATGTATGTATCATTATTCGTGGCTTAATATCATGGTGTGTTTTTTTTTTTTTCCTTTATGATTATTTCTTTCATCTTTCATCTTTCAACTTTCATCTTTGGTCTTCAATCTCTGGTTCATTTAAAGGAAAAGCCTTATTCTTCATTTTTCGTGTAGCATGGTTTTAACTTAATGGCCAAACAATTTTTTTATTATTAAAAAAATTAATTTTATAAAACTTTTAGAGAAAAAATAGAACACATTTAAAATTAGTTATTTATAAATATTATAAAAAATAAAAATATAAAAATATAGAAACAAACCACGCCATATGATGTCACGTGCCTCGCCCATGTCAACCCACAAGGTGGCGCGGCTGGGTCTGGCACGATTATTATCGCAAGCACCCGTGCCGTGCTGGCCCACGTCATATCCGTGAAGTATCTACCAGCATTTCATCAGCGAGACTGGTTCAAAGTAATGATGAACAACGATTACGTATAAACTCCGGTAAATACATACTATTTCATTTAAATCCTTCTTAAAACTTCTTCCTTCTCTTCGCTTCCGCCTCACTCGATCCTCTCGCCAGTCACCGAAGCCATGGCCAAGCTCACAAACCCGAGGGCCCCCATTGCCAGCGGTTGGCCATTTCCTTCTTCAAAGATTCAAAGGGTTCTAGATGGGTAGTGATCGCGAAGGGATGAAGCCGGCGTGTGGATACGATCTCCGTCAAAGAGAAGGCCGGCCACCGGTGAGAAGAATCGCTCGAGTACGACGCATCTAAGGTAAAAATTATCTCCTTTCAGCTATTTTCCATTGTGTTTAACTTTTCCTTTTTATTTTTGGTTCTTATTTTGGGTATCTCCGATAGTATTGAAGTCTCAATAAATCTAGAGCTTGACGGTAATGTTTGAAATTTAATGCTCTTTTCTTTTCAGAAATGCTTTGAAATTCCAATGATCTTCCCTGAAATTATGGCAAAAATGTAGTTCAAAAACACAACTTTCCTGTGGGAAGGCTGGAAGGCAAGCGAAGCAATCAAGGAAGACAGAGTGGCATCTGGAGGCACAACTTTATCACTGAGGCAAGTAAGCCGTGGTATTTCTTAATGGTGAAAAAATAAGTTGCATAAAAATTACTTAAAATTTAAAATTTTAATAAATTAAAATTAAAATATAAAAAAATAAAATAAATTACTGAAAATATAAATTATAATAAAATAATATTTAAATCAAAACAAGTAGTATCCTAAGTGATGCGGGGTAAAGTTATCACCGCATCGATCGACAGACATTGCAATCGGCAAGACCCATTTCTAGGCTCTGACTCTCTTACTGCCACAATCAAAAAAGATAAGCTGCATCGTCTGCAACCTCTGTACCTTGACAGGGCCGAGCTATCTCTAAACCTCGGTATGGTCGAACTATCTCCATACCTCGGCAGGGCCGAGCTATCTCCATGCCTCGGCAAAGTTGAGCTATCTCCATGCCTTAGCAGGACTGAGCTATCTCTGAATCTCGGTAGGGCTGAGTCTTCTCCGAACCTCGGCAAGGCCAAGCTATCTCCATGCCTCGGTAGGGCCGAGGCATCTCGAACCTCGGCAGAGCAGAGCCATCTTCATGCCTTGGCATGGCTAAGCCTCATCCTCTCAACATAAGCACCGTTGTTGCCTCAAACTACGTCGGGTATCCCGAAGGATAAACCATTCCGATCATAAAGATTTCAGAGTAAACTTCCAAAACAGAAATGGGAGCCAAATATAGCACTCTGCCCTGATCAACATGATTTCAAATTTTCGATAAGGCGTCCATCAGCCTCATTAACCGCTAATCTCCATAACTGCGCCCAAAAAATTAGGTAACCGTTTACTATCTTGGTAGTGCACAAATACCAAGTCTTAGGTAGTGTTTGATAGCCCAAAAGCTATCCATGGATAAATGTACAGGATAGCATTTATCCATGGGATAGCTGAGGGAATAAGCACCTTTTTAAAATTACAAGTCTGCCATCAAGGGATAACTTTAGTTGTTCCTGGGTTCTGGAATAAGTTCAAGGGATAACCCATGGTTAAACATGGGTTATCCCCTCTAGTTAAACTTTTTCAGACCTATCCCCTCTAGCTATAGCATTTGGGAATAAGGAGGGATATCCAGGGGATATCCTCTCTTATCCCCCATATCAAACACTGCGTTAGGACCCTTTAGGTAAGACAATTCTAAGCTTAGAAAACCCTAGCAGATGCCATTCTCTGGGGCATCCTTCTGAAACAACATTCTTCTCTTTATCTGCTTGCTTGGGTTTCCACTGACTTGAGCATCGAAGATCTTCCACAGGGACCACCCCCACATTCCCTACGTGAAGATTATCTTGCAGGTCTATCAGGATGTGAGAGCTATCCGGATCTCGACGTGCGTCATCCCCAATCCGAAGAACTGAAATCCGCAGCAACAAATTAGCGCTAGAGGAAAGGCCCCAAGTCCCTCTGAAAACTTGAAATTAAGGAGAAAAGGTTCACTCTAGAAGGACATTCTCTCAATGGTGAATTGCAAGAGAGCAACCACTGATGCTCCGGATCAGGCCGCCTCCCAGAGGCCTGATCCTACAAACAATACGACATCCTCACAGCTGCCACAGCCTGATGCTCCACCACCGCTTGCGGCCTTGGTCACTCAAGACCATTTTGGTGCACTAGTCCAACAGGTCCAAGCCCTGACGTAGTTGGCCCAGGGGCTCCATGGAGTCCTTCCCCAAGCTACGCCCACTCAGCAATTTTTTGGTGGAACATCCACACCGATTCCGCCGATAGCTCCTCCACCCAACCCACTTGAGGCCATGAGCCTCCCACAATAACCCGTCATGAGGAGGAAGTAGAACAAGTTCCACATAGGGTTGGGGACAGAAGTTTGCCTTGGCCCCGTCGGGCTTGCTCTTTGTCACCAATCGCTTTCTGTCACGATTCTACACTGCGGCCATGATCCCCCCATCCAACCTCTCTGACTATTCGGAACAAGACAGATGAGCAGATGAGCTTTATCATGTCCTTTGGGCATACTGGACTACGCAGAGGATCCCCACTGGCGAGACCCCATTCAGGATGGCCTTCGGCACCAAAGTTGTTATCCCAAAGGAAATAGCCTACCTTCGCTCAGGTTTGAAAGCTACTTGGAGGAGTCAAATGATGAGCAACTTTGGGCCAACCTCGACTTGATCGAAGAAGTTTAAAAAAAAAAGGCTCAAGTCAGGATAGCCACGTACCAACAATGCGTGGCCCGCTATCACTCCTTCCGAGTAAAAGGGAAGTTTTTCCTTCCTAGCGACTTGGTATTTCGCAAGGCAACCATCTCCAAGCTGACGGAATAGGGGAAGCTGGCCCCAAACTAGAAAGGCCCTTATCAAGTTGCGGAGGTCATCAGACCCGATACTTACAAGCTTTAAGATCTAGAGGAAAGAACCATTCCCAAGACATGGAACTCGGACAATCTCTGAGTATATTACCAATGAAGTATGCCTAAATCGAGCTATTTTGCTCGTTATAACAAAGCTTCATATTTTAATTTGAGTATTTCTTCTTCAATTCATCATCCACTTTGATATGTTTATAACGAGCAAGTCTCACTCAACTGCCGACCTAATGGGTCCTTCCCCATACCTCAACATGGCCAAGCTTTCTCTGAATCTGGCACAACCGAGCTTTCTCCGTACTTTGCTGGGCCAAGTAAAAAAAAAATTTTGAACCTCGGCACGGTCGAGCTTTTTCCATACCTTAGCTGTGACAAGTAAAAAATTTCTCCGAACCTTGGCACGGCCGAGCTTTCTCTGTACCTTGGTTGGGCCAAGGTATTAAATTTCTTCGAACCTTGGCACGGCCGAGCTTTCTCCGTACCTTGACTGGGCCAAGTAAAAAATTTCTTCAAACCTTGGCATGGCTGAGCTTTCTCCGTACCTTGCTGAGCTAAGTAAAAAATTTCTCCGAACCTCGATACGGTCGAGCTTTCTTCGTACCTTGGCTGAGCCAAATAAAAAATTTCTTTGAACCTTGGTACAACCAAGCTTTCTCTATACCTTGGTTGGGCCAAGTAAAAAATTTCTCTGAACCTCGACATGGCCGAGCTTTCTCCATACCTGGCAAGGCCAAGTAAAATTGTTCCTTCAAACCTCGATAAGACCGATTGAAGCTCCCAAACCTCGGAAAAGTCAAATAAAATTGTGTCTCTGAGATTTGGCAAGGTCGATCAGAATTCTTCGTACCTTGTCCATGCCAAGGGAAAAATTGTCTTTCGTATATGCCTCCGCGAGGCCGATTTATCTATGTACCTCAGCAAGGCGAGTTATCTCCTAATCTCAGCAAGACCGAGAGAGCTAAGGGCTCTACCTATGAAGCCTAACTAGCTTGTGTGCTCCAAGAAGATAGTGAAACGGAAGACATTCGACTCAAAAGCATAGACAATCAAAAAAAAAAGAGAAGACAACTTCTTCATTTATTGAAATATTTTATTACAATGGATTACGAGTGCACTGTAGCACAAGAAATACAAAAAAAGTTTTCTAACTATAGCTCTTCTTCCCATGAAGGATGGCAACATTCCAACTTCAGAGGATCACCTTCGAACTCCGTTGAATGATAAGTTACTAGAGAGATGTCTGAGAATTCTTCAAGCATCTCCTCTAGTGGAGGAGCGCAATAGTCATTTCTATATAATTCTATTTATGGCTTGGGGCAACCACACAGAAATGCTTTTTAGCATTTCTAGTATGACCTCCTCGTCTTCCTTGTTTTCTGCCAAAGTCCCAGTGTTGATGGAGGAGGTCCGAGTCTGTTTTCGATGTTATCTTGCTTATGGCTCAACAAGACTCGACAGAATCACTCTTCAACGCTTCCTGCATGGTTTGCTTTTCAGCAGCTTCCCCATCTGAGCTCCCTAGTCCAGTCTGGACGCTAAGAAGAAGTGCGAGCTCTTTTGCCTCCGATATTGGTGTGGACAAAGCTCCATCAGACTCTCCCTCGACCAAAGGAAGCAGCACCCTTGAGTAGACATCTCGAACTCGCTTTATTGACAACGAGTAGAAGGGAAGAAAAGGAATATAGGAGAAGAGGTGTCACCGAGCGATGTCGTTCCTTCTCCTTTTATAGCCGTCAAGTGGGGGGATAAAATACATTAAACAGAAGAACTCTGTAAAATCAAGGCTCATCAGTCAGAATACCCAGAATTTTGATTGGGCCACATGTCACCTAGCCAGAACCCTTAGACGGAATTCGAAAAGACTCTCCTCATCCAAGAAGATGGATTAATGGCGCGCCGTGTGGGAAATAGCGCTTCCCCCCAATCTCATCCTTCATGGGAATGAAACACTTGGGCCCAATTTCCCAAGTATGAATAAAGGCAATGGGCAAAGGAATGGGGGGCACATGATGCTGAATGAGGAAATCTCTCTCGAAGATCGATCAACATCTACAAGCAGCAAAACCCATCTCAAAAGCATGATTCCCCACATGCCAAGTCATGCCTTGGCAAGGTTAAGCCATCTTCATACCTTGGAAGGGCTAAGCCATCTTCGTGCCTCGGTGGGATCGAGCCATCTCCATGCCTCGGTAGGGCTGAGCCATCTTCGTACCTCGGTAAGGCTAAATTATATCTTTGAACCTCGATGAGAGCCAAACCATCTTCAAACCTCAATAAGTTCGAGCATATTCTGCTATCTTAAGACATTTCTAAGTCGGCTCTTTGGTCATTCGATTGAAGCTTTCCTAGGCTATCGTCGAGAAGCCTAAGTGACTAAATTCACCGATTGCGGAGTGTTCTAATACAATGGCCAAGCTTATACTTTAAGCTATAAAAGGCACAAAGCAATTTAAATAAGGTGAAATTTTATTTATAAAGTTTAGCCTTCTAAGGCATTACATGTGCCCGTGGCATGAAGAAATTTCTCCATTACAGAAAGAAAAGGAAAAATTTCTACAGCTCCCTAGGTTCAGCCTCCTCCTCCTCACATAAGGCTTCCGAAGCTTCGGCGGTCGAAGAAGGCTGGCTCACCTCCTTGACAATAAACGTAGGAGCTTCATCTCCTTCAACAACTGAAGAGGGCCCTTCGGTCTCTTGGGCGAGCGATGGAGGAACTTCGGTTGGATCCGCCTCCGAGGCTATCTCATACTCTATCTCCAAGGCACCCCCTTCGTACTCCTCATTAGCCAATTGTGGAGACGCAACCAAAGACTCGGTGGGCAAAGGAACACGATAACTTTCCCGTTCAAGGAACGATAGGTCCAAGTCGAGCATTCTCAGGCGATCCTCCGTCGTGTCTCCCTCGCCCTTGGAGAACTGAACTTTTTCCTCTTCACAAGCGACCGAGCCCTTATACTTCTTGATGGCCAAGGCGGCTTGTTGACGAGCCTTGGTCACCTAACCTCGAAGCCCGGAGCATTCTTTGATTAGCATCTTGACCCTCTCCGTCACCCGAGATGCTTCGAGGTTCGCCTAAGAAACATAATAAGTAAAACTAAATTCATCAAGAAAAGAAGACGAAGTCCACCGATATGGAGCATGCAAATATACCTCCACTAGTGCTTTGGCATGACGAGTGTCAGCCTCAGCAGCCTGCACCTAGAGCTTCCTCCTCTCCTCTTCGCAATGATGAAGCAACTCCTCAGTATGAGCCAGCTTCATTCGATTATTCTCCACCTCGCGCTTCATCACCGCAAGTTCAGCCAGGGTCAACATTGCTCGCTTCCGGTGGCATTCAAACCAGTGTTGCTCGTCTTCGAGCTTCTTATTCAAAACTTTTATTTCTTCTATGGCCTCAACTCGGAATCTCGACAACTCCACCCGAGCTTCCTCAGCCAATCTACGGGCTATGTCGGCCGACCTATTGGCCTTTCCAAGCTTGGCTCAAGCTTTGGTCAGCTCCTCTGACAACTGGCTCACCAAGCCCTTCTTACTTCCGAGCTCGGCGTTCTCCTGCATATCTCTAGCATGAGCCTTCGTTGCCAAGTTCAGGTGATTATACATCACCCTCAAAATTACCAAACTTTGTGGCAAAACATGGCGAATGTGCTTGGAAACAATTGAACAAATTGAGAAAAGGAAGAAAATTCAGCTCCTATTTTCCCAAGAAGCATAGACACTCATGCTCCTCAAAAGTTTGAAATTGTCAACTGCAGGAAGAAACTCTAGGTCCTCGGGGATAATACGCTCATCGATCGTAAGGGAAGCAGGACCTACTTTATCTTCCTCAGCGACCAACTTGGAAGAGTCTTCTTTCTGGCCAAGGAAAGAGTGGATCCTCTCAGCCAGTGACATTCCCTCAGAATTTGGATGGGCTGACCCAGAAACCTCGATCAGATAGCTTCTTGAGCCAAAGGTCCTCCCTGACCTTCGGCATGTTGCCCAGCCTCCTTCAGCTCTTCAGGGAGGGACTCCTTGGTCGAAAGCATCTCTCGGCCTTTAGAAGGCTATTCTGACTCCCTCCGTTGGTGCAGATACCTAAGTTTGAAAGAGGCTTCGATCTAATTCAGTATGGCTTTAATTCTTTCATGTGTCTTTTAAATAGAGTAATAATTTTACTTCTTTAAATTTGAGTCTTGTAATTAAAGTTAATTTTTTTCAATTTGGGTTCTTGAGTCCAAGTAGGGTCAAATTGGTTTGTATTTAGTGAGTTTAGTAGTTGGGTCCAAGAGAGGTATGGAATTGGATTCAAGGTAAGCAAGTGAGCTTGAAAATTAAATGCATTCAATCACTCCAATAAATCAATCCAAGGTGGATGCCACTTCAACAAGTATTGTTGGGTGTCATGTCAACCTCTTGATGTACACCTCATCAAGCCACATCACCACATGCCACGGCACCAAGGAGAATTCAAATTCAAAGGAGCCGCCCACTTTTTTCTCCTCTTTTTAAGCTTAGTTATAAGTTGTTTCAACCTTCCACCCTTATATCTAGCTTAGGTTGCAACTTCCCATGAAAAGCTCCATGCAATTTGAATTTTTAAAAGTCATTTGGAGGCTTATAAATACTACTCCAAGCTCTCTTGTAAAGAAAATTGATGATGAATGAAAGTTGAGCTTATTTTCTTCCATTTGTGTTGGCAAATGTCCTTTGAGAGGGAGTGGGTGAGGCCCTTAGCTACTGTTTATTTTCTTCTATTTGTGTTGGCAAATGTCCTCCGAGAGGAGTGGGTGAGAGGCCCTTAGCTACTTCAAGAAAGTTATCTCCATGCCAAGATCCATTAGCCATTCTCCATCCCATCCCATCTTCCAAGGTGCAAGAAGACTCCACAAAGAAAGCCGACCACCACCAAGATCCTCGGGAATTTCAGGTTCCAAGGAAGAAGGTCTTCTGTGACAAGAAACATATATAAGAAGTCCTGCAACTAGAGGAATCTCCTTGTCATCCAAGAACTTCATCATTGAGTGTAAACCTTTTAATTTCTGAAATATTAATGGCCGGATACCTCTCTTTTAATATTTTTTGATCTGAAATATTAGAATAACTAAGCCCTAGCCTGTGTGGTTTCTTAGCCACAAAGATCCTTTCTCTTTACTATTTTGAAGGATTCTCCTCCAAGTCTAGTTTAACATGCAAATTCCTTCATGAAAATTTTTGCTCTTTTACATAAAAATGTAGCCTAGCTTCACTTCATTTTTCATTTAGTTATTACTATCTCCTCCTAAATTGCATCATTCCACTTCATCCCTCATCATCTATGCCTCATGAAAAGACTCCCCGGTGGAGGAAAGAAGGATATCACCGCCAGTTGTTGGCACCTCTACTGGTTCCTCCAGTGGCTCCTTCCCCTTTCGGCTCGAAGCTTGACAACCTTTTCCACCGGCTCCCTCTCTCCTAGAACCAACACATCTTCTCTCCTCTTTGTCAGCTTCTCCTCACTCCTTCCTGTTGGCAGAGGAGCCTGCAGGCTGAATTTAATTTTCTTCTTGCTTGGACTCGACAAGGGCGGGTGAGGTCTCTTCTCGACCCTATGCCCCTTCTCGGAATCATGCTTCCGAGTATCCTTCCTCAATTCGTCCCTCATCCGAGCCTCAAGTTCTGACTTGACTGCTGCAAACAGAACAAATAAATGGTCATCCAAATATGGCCAGATGAATCTAAAGCATGGTGGACGGTGAAATTAAAACCTACCTCGGGATCAATGATGCTGAGCTCTGCATTAAAGAGGGCATCCTCGACCAATAGAGCCCTTCTTCAAAGTGTCTAAGTCTCTATATTCCTACTTGGATAGAGTCGAACTCTTGTTCAACTCGTCAGAGAAGCACCCCCACAACTGAGGGAACCAACACTCCCTGCTTCACTGGACGATGAAGAATTGGGACTTCCAACTCTTTATAGAATAGGGGGTTTCGGCGATTCTTCTGAAAGACTTTTGGGGGCCGATGTAAGGTCAAGGAGAACTCCGGGGGAAGACAATATTATGGCAAGCTCGAAACAGAGGCACAGTAGCGGTCGCCCCCACGAATGTATATAAGGAGACGAAGCCATTGTTATGCCTCCAATTGTTCGACTCCACCAACGAGGGACAAATCCCGTAGAACCTCATGATGCCCTCGATGATAGGGTGAAGAGGAAGACGAAGGCTGGTTTTGAAGCACTCCTCGTAGAAGATGACCCCAGAGGCCAGTGATCCCGTCACCCTCTGCTCGGGGCTTGGCACCTACAGAACAAGGTCATCGGGGATCCAGTATTCCGATGAATCCTCTCCAGATCTGCTGCGATTATGGTTGAAGTGATATGTGTTGCATACTCCATATCCTCAGAACGAGTAGCTTCGACACAAGCGAAAGATAAACTGGCCATGGTGCTCATCTTCAAGAAAGCACTTAGTTTCGGAAGGAGAAAAGGGACGAAATCTTCAAAATCTCAAGAAGGTGTAACCGAGAAAATGTCAGTCATCCCTTTTTGAGCTGCCTCAATAAAAAAAGGTGAGGTATCGCTAGCGGAAAACCCTAAGCATTACGGACCTTCATTTCAGATGCAGCATACCCTGGATCCACCACGTGTCATTCCACCAGTCGTCCTCGGATGGGAGTAAAAAGGCTTTCATCATTTAGTGAGAAGAAATGATGAAATGATGGCTTGACATTTATGAGGCCATCATGACATGCCTCTGCGGGTTCAAACCTTACCAATGAAATTAGGTCATCATGAACTCTACTCCCTATGCCTAAACCTATACTTCAGACTAGGGAGTGGAGGCATATGATGCAGGATAAAATCATCACCGCATCAGTTTGGCAGACATGGCAGTTGACAAGATTCACTTCTGAGCTCTGATCCGCTAACTGCCACAATCAGAAAAGAATAAGCTGCATCGCCTGCAATCTTTATACCTTAGCAGGCCCGAGCTATCTTCGAACCTCGATATGATTGAGCTATTTTTGAACCTCGATAGGACCAAGTCATTTTTGTACCTTAGCAAGGCCATTGATGAAGAGTTAAATTTCTTTTTAACATGATGGCAGTGTGTTGGCCAAGATGGCAACCCAAGAGGAGGGGATGAATTGAGTTCTTAAAAATTTTTGCTCTTAAAAATAATTTCATAAAGTGATGGTGCACAAGGATATATGCTATAAGTATGGTGCTTAGAATGTAAAACAGAGTATACAGGATAGAGTAAAGATTAAAAGAGATAAGCACAACAAACACAAGAGATTTATAATGGTTCGGTGTTAGCTAAACCTTCATCCACTCCCAAGAAATTCTTAGGCCCACACTATAATCACCCTGATTATAACCGAGTTATTTTATAAGCACACAACTCAAACTTATTATTACAAAGGGATCACAACGAACCCAGCCGGTTTTTACAGGATCACCAGCATAAAACCTACCACAAGCTTTCTAGCTTGAACAAGGCTAAACTGTCTCCCTTGATTCAATTCCCTAATTAAATCAATCAACAAGAATAATAGTGCAATAGTTACAACAGAAGTAAAGCTTCTCAAATGAGTAAATATGCAATATAAATAAGATAGAATTAGAAATGCTTGATTTGGAAGATGTTTGAAGTTGGGCTTTTCTTCTTTTCTGCTTTTCCTTTTTTTCTCTGAAATGATCCTTCTCAAGTTGGGATTGAAGCTTTGAAAGAATCGTTGAGATAGAGACTCTTGAAGAACTAGGGCTCTTTTCTTCTCCTTTTAATTTGATAGAAATCCTTCAAAGTTAGCTTTTGAATGCTTTGAATTTCTCTAAACTCAGTTTTAAACAAAGAATTTTGGATTTGAACTTTATCTTTTTGATTTTTCACTTCTATTCTCTCTCTCTTTCGTCATCTCAAAATGGTTGGATGGCTCCCCTTTTATAATCTCCTCTAAATCCACTTTTAAATGAAAACTAACCGTTAAAAATACTTGAGAAGGTATTTAGCATGAAAGAGAAAAGAGTCGTTGAGATTTGTTGAAGAAAAGACAAGATCTGGAGTCATCTTTGGCACTTCTGAAATCCATCTCTGACAAATTAGAGTCGGCTCTAATAAGACTCGGAGTCGGCTCTAACTCAGGATGTTCAAAATGAAAACTTTTGCTTATCGCGGAGTTAGCTCTGTCTTTTCAAGGGATAGACACTTCTCGTGCAGGAGTCGGCTCTAGAGAATGTGGGAGTTGGCTCTACTGAAGACCCAAAAAATCACTCTCTGTATAATCATTAGAGTCGGCTCTAATTGGATGCAAAAATAAGACTCTATTTTTCGATTAGAGTCGGCTCTAATCCGTACCAAAAGTGCCAAATTGTTTCGATACGCTTCGGAGTCGGCTCTAATGTATCTAGAGTCGGCTCTAATTACTGAAACTTAACACTTCACACAAGACATGGATTCAAACTTAATTTTTTTAAATTTTAATTAATTAAATATTTTAAAATTTTAAAATATTTAATCAAAATAATTAGTAACATAAAAAATATATTTATATAAATTTTATTATTTATTAAAATTAATAATTAGATCAACACGATGTTCATGTCCATGTGCTTCGTCCAAAGGGAGTTAAGCCGGTCACTTGTTTTGAAGGTAGGTTCATGCAAGTCTTGGAAAACTTATTTCTCCCATGGGAGGTGGTGCTACTTTCAAGAGATACAATAGAAGGTACAACACGACATGAAAGCTAGCTTTCTGTGGCCTCGTTGCCAGGTCCTCTCTTTTTTTTTTTGTTACAGGCGGGCGATCACACCACTCTGGAGCGAGTCAAACCCGAAATATCGGAGTACACAATTTGATGCAAAATAACAGGGCAAGGGATACCAGCATGCCAAACCCACTGTCCAGATCGGCGAGCAACAAAAGATGCAACCCAATCAGCCGCTGCATTGGCTTCTCTATAGGCATGACGAATCACAGTGGCATAAGTAGTCTACAGAGAGACTCTAATATCTCTTATCAGGGGGTTTAAAAGAGAATAAGAATCCTCAGCCTGCCTGATCCACCTGATAATCGTAAGAGAGTCTCCTCAATAATCAATCTACGATGGCCTATGTGTCGAACAGCATGAGTGATGCCAGCCCATGCAGCCTGGAGCTCCGCCATAGGGACCGAGATATCAATAGAGCTATACCCACCAGCCGCAAGTAACTATCCCTTGGAGCCACGAATGACAAACCCAGAACCAGCAGAACGATCAGAGACGGAACCATCAAAGTTCACTTTGACAAAACCTGGGGGTGGGGGCTCCCAAGAGATAAAGACAGTAGAACGGTGCGCTGCCAAAGCAGCAGGGGAGTCCCAGTGACCAGATCCATCAATGTGAATACCAGAAGAATAGTGAGTGTACTCCCGGGCATAAAGAGAGCATGGCGGATAACCACCTGCGGTAAAGCCGTCTCCTCAGCAAAGATAATATGGTTCGGTTCAGCCAAATATGATAAGCCACGTAGACCGAGAGAACACCCTGAGAGCAGGGACCAGTCTGGGTAATCACCGATAGCATGCATAAAAGAAAGCCAAGCAGGTCCATCCTCCAGTAACCAAGGGGTAAAGTGGGTTTAAATTTGCTTTTGGTGAAGCTAGGAGTCTTAAAATTATATATGTATAAATTGGTATAAAGCAAACTGCTTTAGTTCGTAGAATTGTTGGGGTTCAATACCTTAGGATTATGTTCCTCGTTCTCACCATGGTTCAATCTCTCAGTGAATTTCGGTAAGTTTTGGCAATTTCTCCTCAAAAGAAAAACATAGAGCGCATACTATCATGCAATGTCCATCAAACATTTTAAATATAAAAGCTGATAACCTACAAACCTTATTTGAAATGGATATAAAATATAAGATTTTGAGTATGAAATATGAATTTAATAAGGTATTGGGTTGGGTCTGGAATCCCAAAAACAATTTACTAAGTTGGGTTTAGATTTAAATACACCCATGTTCACAAAACTTAACCGTTGCCTAATTATACACATGCATATCTAAATAGATAGATAGGTACAAACATACTTACGTACACACATATTTGTCTGTGTACACTTAGCTAAGTAAATTCATACAACTTTATATGCATATTTATACATGCATCTATTGATTTTTCTTTTTCATCATAAAAAAGAAACCAAGCAGAGGGTAGTCAAACCATAACCACTTCATCCATATATTTTGTAATTTAATGTTTATAACAAATATAGTTATTATGAAATGTTTTTTAGTTCATGTCTTTTGACTTTGTGGATATTTAGATAACAAAAGTAATGATAGAATGACATTATTTTTTATATCATTATTTTTTTGTCATGGAATGGAATTTTGAATGCATTAAATAACATGAAAAAGTAATCCGAAAGTGTAGCAAGATAGTTTATTAAGTGCACAATATCTACGTGAAACTTGGCATGATGTCTAATTGGTTTGATATTGGATATCGATATAGAGTTTTGATTTAGCTTGTATTTGAATTTGAATCTAAAAAATATATTCAGAATAGGTTTGGATATCAAGATGGCCAAACCTTGGCCAAACCTAACCATGCTTGACAAGCTGAAACTCTCCTGATGCTTCAAGGTGAGAGGATGAAGAAAAGAAAGAGAGAACAAAATATTAGGTGGCATGCATTATGAATCAAGCCTGAGTTTGAATTACTTTCATTGAACTTTCTAATGCATATATATATATATATATATATATATATATAAGTTTGAACTAGTTCAAGCAATCAAGGTGTTGGGTTCAGTCCAAACTATCTATGTATTTCTTGGTAATTAATTGTAGTTATCCAAAAACTCTGCAGCAAAGCCAAATAGGACCTTATCATTTCATATTATATGATAATAAGATGTTAGTTATAGATGCATGGGTCAAGCTTGAACTAATTAGCTAGTCATGACACTTGGATGCTAAATATTTTTGTAAGTTTTTCAGTTTCCAATTAAACCTTGATTAATTTTCTCTTTTTTCACTCCATCATATCGCTTTGCCGGCCATTCCCCAATACCAGTTCTGAATTCTATGGCCTGCTTATAAATTCTATCTTCTCATCATCAAAAACCTAACTATTTTTATTTATTTTATTTTAGATTTTAAAATATTTGTTTGTTTACAGTATTTTATATTTAATTTCTAGAGGCATGCAAGGAAACTCATATATCTACTTTGAGCTAACTATCAAGAAAAATTTATATTATATTAAAAACAAATTTTACATTATTTTATGATATTTTAAATATTCATGAAACATTTTTTGGATTGTGATGCGCTTTTGAACACTCCTGAGAGTCAACCAATCCACTGGTCTCCTTGGTACTGCTACTTTTTTAAGATAATCAAGAAGGATGAAAGTTTAGTTGAAGCCGGATAAAAATAAAATTTAATTTCAGGTCATTTTTTTTGGTACAAATGGTTGATCACACTATCATACTAGCCTAGTGCGAGTCAACCCTGAAATGTCAGAAAATAAAATTTGCTTCAGAACAGAGGGACAGGGGTCACCCTGATTCCATCTCCAGTAACCTGCATGATGGGCCACGAAGGCCGCCACCCAGTCTGCCGCCGAATTAGCTTCACGAAAGATATGCCTGATGTGGACACTGTGAAGCTCCCGAAGAACATGCGAAATATCGAAAAGAAGGGGATTAGAAGGAGCTTGAGTGCTTCTCCCCAGCGGAGCCACCTGATGACCGTTAAAGAGTTCCCTTCAATAAAAAGGCTGTGAGCATGAAGAATCCGGGCAGCATAGGAGATACCAGCCCAGGCAGCATACAACTCAGCCATCGGGACAGAGGAGTCGAGGGTGCCAAAGCCACCCGCCGCCAGTAAAGCTCCATCGATCTGACGAATGATGAAGGCTGAACCAGCAAGTCTTCCCCAAATACTTCCATCAAATTTGATTTTAACAAACCCTGAAGGGGGGTTCCCAAGATATAAAAACCCTACGCCGGTTCGCTACCGAAGTAGCAGGGAACCCCAGTGGCCAGAGGTGTCAAAATCGACAACATTACTATGGAGAGCAAATTCCCTGAAAAGAAGTCTAGCCCTCTGCACAATCCTTTGAGAAGAGATAGCATCATTAGTGAAGATAAGCTGGTTCCTAAATAACCATATCTGATAATTTTATAAATTAAATAAATCGTAATGTCAATTTATCATTTGTTGTTTCCTGTTCATTGTGGAAATGATAGCATTGGATAAGCAAAAGGAGGTGGACACATGGTTTGCTATCTATATTTATACAAATTTTTTTAATTATAATACTTTAAAATTTTTGTTATTCTATTTTATTATTTTACTATTTTTTAATTGATGGAGAGGTTTCACAGTCAATGGCTAACGCTCGATCTAGTCCATACAAAACACAAACTATCGCCTTCAAACGCCCGCCATTTACTTCCAACACGAAACAGCCTAATCCGCATACAACAAACCGTTCAACTCAACTCAACTCAACTCATCTAAGCCTTTTCCCAATTATATGGGTCGGCTACATAAATCTACTTCCTCTACTCTGCTCTATTCAGGATCAAGTCGACATTCAAATTACAAATAGTTATATTTTTTAAAATTATTTCTTTCTATATTAGTTTAGGTCTACCTCTACATCTATCCTTACCATGAATTGTTAAGAGATCATTCTTTTTAACTAAAGCATCTAAAGGTCTACATCGTATATGTCCATACCAGCAATAGATTTTCTCTTATTTTATCTTCAATTAGAGCTACTCCTATTATTTCTCTTGTATGCTTATTTATAATTCTATCTTTTAAAGTTTTACTACATATTCATCTTAACATACACATTTTTGTTACACTTAATTTATTCATATGTTGTTTCAATATTGCCTAATACTCTGTTTCATATAGCATAGTTGGCCTAATAGCGATTTTATAAATTTTTTCTTTTAATATTTTTAATGGGATGCATCGATCATATAATACTTCCGAAGCACTCCTTCACTTAATCCATCCTTGTTTTAACTCTATGATTCACATCTTTACATATTTCATCTTCTTGCTGGATAATTGATCTCAAATATCTAAATTTTCTCCTTGATATCTCTTGGCTTGCAATCTCCACTGTTTCTTCATTTGTATTTCTATTTCCACTAAAATTGCATTTCATGTATTCAGTTTTAATTCTATTAATCTTAAAACCTTTAGATTCTAAAGTCTTTCTTCAAATCTCTAGCTTAGCATTTACTCCATATTTAATTTCATCAATCGACACTATATCATCTACAAATAACATACACCATGAGATATCATTTTGAATTTCTTTGGTTAATTCATCCATAACTAATACAAAAAGATATGAACTTAAGGCGGATCATTGATGTACACCTATAGTAATTGAAAACTCACTAGTTTCTCCTATTATTATTTTAACAATGGTTATTGCTCTATCATGTATATCTTTTATCAATTCTATGTACATTTTAGTAACTCCTTTTCTCTTTAAAATCCACCATATTATTTTTCTAGGTACTCTATCATATGCTTTCTCTAAATTAATAAAGACTATATGAACATTTTTTTTTCTTTTTTCTATCTCTCTCCATCAATCTTCTTAATAAATAAATAGCTTCCGTTATCGATCTTCAAACATAAATCCAAATTGATTATTTGAGATCAAAGTTTCAGCTCTTATTCGATTTTCTATTACTCTCTCCCATAATTTCATTGTATGACTTATTAGCTTAATTCCTTGTTTACCATGGTTCAATCTCTCAATGAATTTCGGTAAGTTTTGGCAATTTCTCCTCAAAAGAAAAACATAAGCGCATACCATCATGCAATGTCCATCAAACATTTTAAATATAAAAGCTGATAACCTACAAACCCTATTTGAATTAAATGGATATAAAATATAAGATTTTGAGTATGAAAAATGAATTTAATAAGGTATTGGGTTGGGTCTGGAATCCCAAAAATAGTTTACTAAGTTGGGTTTAGATTTAAATGCACCCATATCCACAAAACTTAACCATAGCCTAATTATACACATGCATATCTAAATAGATAGATAGGTACAAACATACTTACACACATATTTGTATGTATACACTTAGCTAAGTAAATTCATACAACTTTATATGCATATTTATACATGCATCTATTGATTTTTCTTTTTCATCAAAAAAAAAAAAGAAACCAAGCAGAGGGTAGTCAAACCATAACCACATCATCCATATATTTTGTAATTTAATGTTTATAACAATATAGTTATTATGAATTTTTTTTAAAGTTCATGTCTTTTGACTTTGTGGATATTTAGATAACAAAAGTAATGATAGAATAACATTATTTTTTATATCATTATTTTTTTTTTCATGGGATGGAATTTTGAATGCATTAAATAACATGAAAAAGTAATCCGAAAGTGTAGCAAGATAGTTTATTAAGTGCACAATATCTACATGAAACTTGGCATGATGTCTAATTGGTTTGATATATTTGATATTGATATAGAGTTTTGATTTAGCTTGTATTTGAATTTGAATCTAAAATATATATTCTGAGAATAGGTTTGGATATCAAGATGGCCAAACCATGGCCAAACCTAAACCATGCTTGACAAGCTGAAACTCTCCTGATGCTTCAAGGTGGGAGGATGAAGAAAAGAAAGAGAGAACAAAAATATTAGGTGGCATGCATTATGGATCAAGCCTGAGTTGGTGGAAGCTCAAGCCTTCAATTCGAGGCCCCAAAGAGTTTGAATTACTTACATTGCAGTTTCTAATGCATATATATATATATTGAGTATGAACTAGTTCAAGCAATCAAGGTGTTGGGTTTAGTCCAAACTATCTATGTATTATATTTCTTGATAATTAATTGTAATTATCCAAAAACTCTGCAGCAAAGCCAAATAAGACCTTATCATTTCATATTATATGATAATAAGATGTTAGTTATAGATGCATGGGTCAAGCTTGAACTAACTAGTTATGGCACTTGGATGCTAAATATTTTTGTAAGTTTTTCAATTTCTAATTAAACCTTACTTAATTTTCTCTCTTTTTTCACTCTACATCATAGATCGCTTTGCCGGCCATTCCCCAATACCAGTTCTAAATTCTATGGCCTGCTTATAAATTCTATCTCCTCATCATCAAAACCTAACTATTTTTATTTATTTTATTTTAGATTTTAAAATATTTGTTTGTTTATAGTATTTTATATTTAATTTCTAGAGGCATGCAAGGAAACTCATATATCTACTTTGAGCCAACTATCAAGAAAAATTTATATTATAGTAAAAATTAACAAATTTTACATTATATTTTAAATATTCATGAATCGTTTTTGGGATTGTGATGCGCTTTGAACACTCTTGAGATAGTCAACCAATCCACTGGTCTCCTTACTACTGCTACTTTTTTAAGATAATCAAGATGGATGAAAGTTTAGTTGAAGCCAAATAAAAATAAAATTTAATTTTAGGTCATTAATACTAATATCCAATAATTTTATAAATTAAATAAATCGGAATGTCAATTTATCATTTGCTGTTTGCCTGTTCATCGTTCCAATGATATCATTGGATAAGCAAAAGGAAGTGGACAGATGGTTTGCTATCTATATTTATACCAATTTTTTTAATTACAATACTTTTCAATTTTTGTTATTTCATTTTATTATTTTATTATTTTTTAATTGATGGAGAGGTTTTGCCGTCAATGGCCGATGCTCGGTCTAATCCATGCAAAACACAAACTATCGCCTTTAAATGCCCGACGTTTACTTCCAACACGAAACAACCTAATATGCATATAGCAAACCGTTCAACTCAACTCAACTCATCTAAGCTTTTTCCTAACTACATGGGGTCGGCTACATGAATCTGCTTCCTTCACTCTACTCTATTTAGGACCAAATCGACATTCAAATTATAAATAATTATATCTTTTTAATTATTTCTGTCCATGTTAGTTTAGACCTACCTCTACATCTATCCTTACCATGGATTATTTGCAATTTGATCGTTGATCGCCGACCGGGATCGATCAGGGCTTCGATCGATGGCAACCGTCGGATCGATGCCGATCGGTGCGATCGCCACGGTCCGAGATCGGTCATGGACGATCGGGATCAGGGCTTGGATCGATCGCAACCGTCGGATCATCGCCGAATGGGATCGATCATGGCTTGGATCGATCGCAACCGTCGAATTATCGCCGACCGGGATCGATCATGTTGTGGATCGATCGCAACCATCGGATCGTCGCCGATCCGATCGATCGCGATGGTTCGAGATAGGTCTACGCCGACCGGGATCGATCATGGCTTGGATCGATCGCAACCATTGGATCGTCGCCAATTCGATCGATCACGACGGTCCGAGATAGGTCATCGCCGACCGGGATCGATCATGGCTTGGATCGATCGCAACCGTCGGATCGTCGCCAATCGGGATCGATCATGGCTTGGATCGATCGCAACCGTCGGATCATCGGCGATCAGGATCGATCATGGCTTGGATCGATCACAACCATCGGATCGTCGCCGATCGGGATTGATCATGGCTTGGATCGATCGCAACCATCGAATTATCATCGACCGGGATCGATAATGGCTTGGATCGATCGCAACCGTCGGATCGTCGCCGATCCGATCGATCGCGATGGTCCGAGATAGGTCGACGCCGATCGGGATCGATCATGGCTTGGATCGATCGCAACCATCGGATCGTCGCCGATCCGATC
Organism: Calamus simplicifolius; assembly: GCA_900491605.1. Taxonomy (NCBI): domain Eukaryota; kingdom Viridiplantae; phylum Streptophyta; class Magnoliopsida; order Arecales; family Arecaceae; genus Calamus; species Calamus simplicifolius. The sequence goes on along the minus strand of UESW01002949.1, from coordinate 37,631 downwards.
GATCGCCACGGTCCGAGATAGGTCATCGCCGACCGGGATCGATCATGGCTTGGATCGATCGCAACCATCGGATCATCGCCGACCGGGATCGATCATGGCTTGGATCGATCGCAACCGTCGGATCATCGCCGAACGGGATTGATCATGGCTTGGATCGATCGCAACCGTCGGATTATCGCCGACCGGGATCGATCATGTTGTGGATCAATCGCAACCGTCGGATCATCGCCGATCCGATCGATCGTGATGGTCCGAGATAGGTCGACGCCGACCGGGATCGATCATGGCTTGGATCGATCGCAACCATCGGATCATCGCCGATCGGGATCGATCTTGGCTTGGATCGATCGCAACCGTCGGATCATCGCCGAGTGGGATCGATCATGGCTTGGATCGATCGCAACCATTGGATTATCGCCGATCGGGATCGATCATGTTATGGATCAATTGCAACCGTCGGATCGTCGCCGATCTGATCGATCGCGATGGTTCGAGATAGGTCGACGCCGACGGGATCGATCATGGCTTGGATCGATCGCAACCGTCGGATCGTCGTCGATCCGATCGATCGCGACGGTCCGAGATAGGTCGACGCCGACCGGGATCGATCATGGCTTGGATCGATCGCAACCGTCGGATCGTCGCCGATCCGATCGATCGCGACGGTCCGAGATAGGTCGACGCCAACCGGGATCGATCATGGCTTGGATCGATCACAACCGTTGGATCGTCGTCGATCCGATCGACCGCCACGGTCTGAGATAGGTCGTCGCCGACCGGGATCGATCATGGCTTGGATCGATCGCAACCGTCGGATCATCGCCGAACGGGATCGATCATGGCTTGGATCGATCGCAACCGTCGAATTATCGCCGACCGGGATCGATCATGGCTTGGATCGATCGCAACCGTCGGATCATCACCAATCCGATCGATCGCGACGGTCTGATATAGGTCGACGCCGATCGGGATCGATCATGGCTTGGATCGATCGCAACCATCGGATCGTCGCCGATCCGATCGATCACCACGGTTCGAGATAGGTCATCGCCGACCGGGATCGATCATGGCTTGGATCGATCGCAACCGTCGGATCGTCGCCGACCGGGATCGATTATGGCTTGGATCGATCGCAACCATCGGATCATCGCCGAATGGGATCGATCATGACTTGGATCGATCGCAACCGTCGGATTATCGCCGACCGGGATCGATCATGGCTTGGATCGATCGGAACCGTCGGATCGTCGCCGATCCGATCGATCGCGATGATCCGAGATAGGTTGACGCCGACTAGGATCGATCATGGCTTGGATCGATCGCAACCGTCGGATCGTCGCCGATCCGATCGATCGCGATGGTTCGAGATAGGTCGTCGTCGACCGGGATCGATCATGGCTTGGATCGATCGCAACCGTCGGATCATTTATAATTACTCAAAAAAAGTTATAAAAAAGTTTTAAAAAAATATTAAACAATTATTGCGATGCCGTAGCGACGCATTTTAGAAGAAAAAATAAACAAATATTGCGACGCAACGTATGCTTCGCAATTATTTTTCATAAATATAATTTTTATCAGTATTAATAAATAAAAGAAATATAATATTACGACGCATAATTTACATCACAATGTTTTTTAAATAAATATATCTAATTAAAAATATTAAAAAATTATTGCGACGCAAAATGGTGTCACAATTATTATCATAAATTATAAATATTATCATTTATAAATATTTAAAAATTATTGCGATGCCGTAGCGACGCATTTAGGAAAAAAATAAACAAATATTGCGACGCAATGTATGCGTCGCAATTATTTTTAGTAAATATAATTTTTTTCAGTATTAATAAATAAAAGAAATATAATATTGCGATGCATAAGTTGCGTCGCAATGTTTTTTAAATAATATATGTAATTAAAAAGTTTAAAATATATTAAGACATAATTTTGCATCGCAATTATTAACATTAATTATAAATATTATCATTTATAAATATTTAAAATTTTTGCGACGTCGTAGCGACACATTTTAGGAAAAAAAAAAAAAATATTGTGACGCAATATATGCATCGCAATTATTTTTAGTAAATATAAATTTTTTTAGTATAATAAATAAAAAAATATAATATATGACGCATAAGTTACGTCGCAATATTTTTTAAATAAATATATGTAATTAAAAAGTTTATAAAATATATTGCGACGCAATTTTGCATCGCAATTATTAATATTAATTATAAATATTATCATTTATAAATATTAAAAAATTATTGCGATGCCGTAGCGATGCATTTTAGAAAAAAAATAAACAAATATTGCAATGAAATATATGCGTCGCAATTATTTTAAGTAAATATGATTTTTATCAGTATTAATAAATAAAAGAAATATAATATTACGATGCATATTTGCATCGTAATATTTTTTAAATAAATATATCTAATTAAAAATATTAAAAAAATATTGCAACATAATTTTGCATCGCAATTATTATCATAAATTATAAATATTATTATTTATAAATATTTAAAAATTATTACGACGCACTGTTTGCATCGCAATTATTGTAATAAGTTATTATTTTAATCAATTAAAAATATTAAAAAAATATTGCGATGCCTTAGCGACGCAATTCCTAGAAAATAAAAATAATTTTCTCGCCGGACATTGGCGCCAAGTTAGCGACGCAATTATTTGCGTCGCTATTTTTTCATAAAATTAAAATAAAGCCAAATTAACGATGGATTAGCGATGCATTAATGCGTCGCTAATACATAATAAATTTTTAAAAAATATTGTGACCAATTAGCGACGCAATTTATTGCGTCGCTAATTACTTATATATACGCCGGCCTTCTCTTCTTCTTCTTCCCCGTCTTGACCTAGCCGCCGCCCTCCCCAAAAAAATTCTGGCTCCCACCTCGCTGCTTCAGCTCCCCCCCTCTGGTGCTCCGGCTCCCCGGTGTTCTCCTCCAACTCCGGCGTCTCTCTCGACCAAGGTAAGCCCCCCACCCTCTAAAAAAAAAAATTTTTGGTAATAATTTCCCTCCGGCCACGGCCAAGACCGTGGCCGTCTTCTCCAGCCACGGCCGCTGCTGTGGCCGGCAGTGGCCTGGCCGTGGCCAGGCCACTGTAAAAAAAAAAAAACATTTGGTAACAGGGGGGGAAACCCTTTTTTTTCTTCTCCGGCCACGGCCGTGGCCACGGCCGGACAAGGCGGCCACGACCGCTGCCGTGGCCGTCTTCTCCGGCCACGGCCGCTGCCGTGGCCAGCAGTGGCCTGGCCACGATGGCCAGGCCACTGTCACAAAAAAAAATTTTTTTACAGGGGGGTGGGGAAACCTTCCCCACCCCCATTTTGTCTTCTCCGGCCACGGCCGCTGCCGTGGCCGGCAGTGGCCTGGCCACGGTGGCCAGGCCACTGTCACAAAAAAAAATTGTAACAGGGGGGGGGGGAAACCCCCCCCCCATTTTCTCTTCTCTAGCCACGGCCGCTGCCGTGGCCGGCAGGGGCCTGGCCATGGTGGCCAGGCCATTGTCACAAAAAAAAAAAAACATTTGTAACAGGGGGGTGGGGAAACCTTCCCACCCCCATTTTGTCTTCTCCGGCCACGGCTGTGGCCGCGGCCGGACAAGGCGGCCACGGCCGCTGCCGTGGCTGGCAGTGGCCTGGCCACGGTGGCCAGGCCACTGTCACAAAAAAAAATTTTTTACAGGGGGTGGGGAAACCTTCTCCACCCCCATTTTGTCTTCTCCGGCCACGGCAGTTTTTTTCTAGGGATGGCAATTTTTTCCATTTGATCATTTACCCGATCGATACCATTTTTAATGGATTGGAAGAATCCTCAGTTAAAATGGCTTAATGGGTAACGGGGATTACTCATTAACGGCTAAATGGTCTCCATTTACCTATTCCATCCCGTTAACTTTAATATAATATATTTAAATTTTAAATATATATATATATTAATATATTAAATATTAAAAATTTAAAATAAATAAAACATGTTTGAATCACTATTGATATGTGGACTTCTTCGAATCAAAAAAAGCATTATATGGTGGTCATGGCATATTACATTGATGATGTTTGGGTGTTAAGAAATTGCATATTGAAATACTAATTCATTTCTTTATGACTTATTACTTTAATCTTATACTTATTATATTAATATTATAATTATTTGAATTTGATAGATTTGTTTACATGCCTGCTCCAAATACCTTTGACGTTCTGTGTGACAAGCTTATGGAGACATTGTTGAATTGAAATATTGATAGTAAGTTATCTATCTTGTCTGTTGATAATTGTAGTACGAATAATAACATGATTTTAAGATGAAAAATAAGATTGATCGAGGTGTACTTATATTGGGGGATAGCTTTTTTATATGAGGTGGGCTGCATATATTTTAAATCTGATTGTAAAAAAAGGACTTAGTGAAAGAGAAATTAAAAATGTGCATGATAGTATTATATTTTTCTATTAATATTTTTTATTTTTTAAAAAAATTATAAATTTAATAAAATAATTTTATTTTTTTATATAAATGATTAAATGGGTATCCTACCGTTTATTTGATCTATCGGGTGTATTGGTTTCGTTAAGTATAACAGCTTAACGGAAAGAGGAACGTCAATATTTTTTTTTCTAACGGGGCCGTAAATTTAAACCGATGAGTGCTCGTTTCAGGAAAAGACGAGCCGTAGGGAATAAGCACTCCCAATTTGACTACGTTGGCTAATAGGAGGCAATCCAACGGTTTCAAAGAAATAGCAAAAAAAAGAATATCCAAAAGTTACTGTACGATAATGATCAATGGATGCAAATCAAGCAAAATCCGCAACAAAAGGCCTTTATTTAAAATTTTGGGATATAAAGAGTAATTTTCGTGGTGTATATGGCAGCTCAATAATAATTTCGAAACTTCTTCCTTTTATAAATGCAATCATGGATTATTATAAGGATTCGAACTCGGTATTTATGCCCTAGAAGGATTCGAACCGCTTCTCGCTTAAGTTGGGTGCCTCTCCTCATAATTTCTTCTCCGTCTTTCCTCCGTTGCCAAGGCCCATCGATGGCTGCCGAAGACGGCGGAAAACCTCCGACTCACACCCTCGCCGGCGCACTCCCGATCACCCTCCCTATGCCGTGGTATCACATCTCTTCCCTCATGTATGCACGCATAGCACATGCTTGTGTTGTCTTGATGTGCATCACTGACGCGTTCTTGTTCATGGCCACGGGCAGATGATAGCTGCTGCAATCCAAACCTCGTCGGAGGAAGGAGGATCCACCGTGGAAGCGATATCTCGTTATATTCGATCCCATTATGACGACCTCCCCGACGGGCATGATAATCTCCTCCCTTACTACCTCAGCAAACTCACCGCCCAGGGGGAGTTCGTCATGCCGGAACCCTGTCGTTTCCTCGTTGCTGCTTGCGCTGGCGCCGAGAAGCGCGATCGAGAGCCAGAACCGAAGGCTCGCTCCGCCGAAAGCATGCTCGAGTGCAGTGATGAGGGTAACAAGTAATCATTGGAACACGTTCTTGGCTTGCCATGGGAAGGGCCTCCGGTCACTGCGACCGCGATTGCGACTGCGATGGACCGCGATTGCGGCGGCTCTCCCTGCTCTCTCGAAACCGTCAAGTTGCTCATCGATGCCTCCGCTGACGTCGACGCTGTCGACGCCGCCGGGAACCGCCCCGGCGATGTCATAGCCCGCCACTTCTCCAGCTCCATCACCAGATCCCTCGAAGTCGTCCTCAAAGCCTCTTGCCCGAGGGTTTCCTCCCCAGGAGGAGCAAAAGAAGGGGAGACGAAGTCTAGCGAGAAGAAAGAGTACCCTCCCGATCTCACCCTCCCCGATATCAAGAATGGGATCTACGGCACGGACGAGTTCCGGATGTATACCTTCAAGGTCAAGCCTTGCTCCAGGGCCTACTCCCACGACTGGACGGAGTGCCCGTTTGTCCACCCTGGGGAGAACGCTCGGCGTCGCGACCCCCGTAAGTACCTCTATAGCTGCTGTCCCCTGCCCTGAGTTCCGGAAGGGCTCGTGCCGGAACGGGGATGCCTGCGAATATGCCCACGGGTCTTCGAGAGCTGGCTCCACCCGGCTCAGTACCGGACCCGCCTCTGCAAGGACGAGACCGGCTGCAATCGCCGCGTCTGCTTCTTTGCCCACAAGCCTGAGGAGCTCCGGTCCATCAACCCCTCGGCTGCCTCCGTCACCGGGATGGTGCTTCCCTCGCCGAGGTCGTCGTCATCGGGTCTCTCGTCGTTGGACATGGCTACGGCTTTGATGCTGATGCACCAGCCGGGGTCGCCCATGTCGCCGTCGGCTTCGTCGGGATTGGGTGGGGCGACGGCCTGGATGGGCCAGGCGAGCAACTTGATGACGCCGCCCTCCTTGCAGCTGCCGAGCAGCAGGCTGAAGGCGTCGCTGAGCGCCAGGGATTTAGCTTTCGATCTGGACTTGCTTGGGCTCGAGGGGTACCAGCAGAAGCTGATCGATGAGATCTCTAGCACCGCCTCGCCCAGGGCCAACTGGACCCCGAACTCCCTAGCTGCCGCCTCTCGAGCATCGGATTATAACGATCTATTTGGCTCTCTTGACCCATCGGTGCTTTCTAAGTTGCAGGGGCTTTCTCTGAAACAGACGGCAGCCGCCTCGGCCTCGGCCGGAGCTCAATTCCAGTCGCCCGCTGGAGCCCAGATGCATCAATCTCCATTGCTTGCTGGCTATGTTGGAGGCAACTTGCCTTCTTCCCAAACCGTGACCGCAACTTCATCGCTTGGTCTCGATCATTCGATGGCGAAGGCCATCATGAACTCGAGGTCTTCAGCGTTTGCAAAGCGAAGCCAGAGCTTCATTGACCGGGGAGCAGCAGCAGGTCGCCAGTCGACCCTATCTTCCATGACTACTGCTGCTGCAGCGGCGGCTCCATCGGTTCTTTCTGACTGGGGCTCGCCGGATGGGAAGTTGGACTGGGGAATTCAAGGGGACGTCCTTTAAAGAGGAAGGCTGCTTCAATGGGGGACTCAGAAACAGAGGGCCTGGACCAGCTTAAGGATGGCAATGATGGCAAAGGCCCAGATGATGAGCCAGAGCCGAAACGTCGCGGACGTCCGCCAAAGAAAAAGCCTGTTTTGATCGATAACTCTGGAGTGGGCTCAGAAATAGGGGGCGAGGCGAACATGAGCATGGTGCTGATGGGAAAGGCCAAGAACAACTAGAGCTGAAACGTCGCGATAACGCTGGAGTGGGCTATAGAGGTGGGCATGGCCCAGGCCCACCGGCCCATTAACAAATGGGCCGTACCAGGCACAGCACATTAAAAAAATTCAAATTTGGCATGGCCCATCAGGGCCGTGTCCAGCACGGTCCAGCTGGGCCGTGCTGGGAGCCATGCCATGGCACGGCCCTGGTTGGCCATGCCATGGCACGGCCACGCTGGTGCCTAGGCACTAGTGCGCGCTGGTGCCTAGGCATTAGGCACCACGTGCCTAGGCACCATCTATTACTTAGGCACGGCCTAGGCATGCACCAGCTGGGCAATTTCAGCCGTTAAAAATGGCTATATCAGTTTTTAACGGCTATATAGCGTTAAAGGCTTGGGAGGGGTTTAGACCATTTTACCCCTCCCAACAGTCATATAACGGCTATATCAAAGGATAGTTTTGAAAAAAAAAATTAGAAATTCTATAAATAGATGAACTCTCCCTCTATAACTACTATTTCTCTCTTCCAGCAAGTGCTCTAGTAGATTAGCAATTTAATTTTTAGTTTGCAAGTGTTCTTACAAGTGGCAAGTGCTCAAGCAAGTAGTCAAGTGCTACAAGGTCTTGTTGAGAGGCGAGAGCGCAAGAGGAAGCTCACAAATCTCGGCTCCACGCCTCCACCTTTGATCTTTTCTCAATTCCTTTTTGTGGGTTAGTTTTTATTTTTTTGCATTTATTAATTAAAAATTTTAGATATGGCATCTTTTAACGAAAGTAATTTTAACATGCAATTGAGATGCTTATCTGCTTCAAAGACTAGTTGGATGCTGAGGCGAGGCTTCAAGATAAAGGTGGACATGACTTAACCAGCGAAGATGACGATGACACAAATACTACTGATGACTGATGAGTGATGAGTGAGTTATTTCTACTTTTATAATTGTATATTTTTATTTTTTAAATTGTTAAAAACTTAAAGAAAGTCATCTTTATTTTTTTCTTTCTATTTTTTTCTCCTTGCTTATTGTATTATGTTCTGGAGGTCAGGCCTAGCCCCCCTCCCTTCTGTACCATTTTGATTTTAAATTAATAAACTGGTAGGGGTCTATGCCAAACCCCCACCTATAAGGTGGCTTTATATTAATAAAATTTTTTATTCCTAATAATTTTTTAATTTATCAAAAAATATATATATATATTTTTACAAATTTTTTTTATTTGAGCCATGCACGGGCCAGGCCCACCTGTGCGTGCCTGGCACGGCCCACCGGGCCAGCACGGTGGGCTGTGCCAGGCACGGCCCAGGTGGGCCGTGCCGGCCCGGTACGATGGGCCGGCCCAGGCCCGTCATGGGCCGTGCCGTGCTGGGCCAACAGAAAAAATTTTCCGCGCCGGCACGGCACGGTTCAGGAGCCAGTGCCGGCATGGCCCAGTGCCTACCTCTAGTGGGCGAGGGCCAGGATAAGCGCGGTGCTGATGGGAAAGGCCAAGACGAGCCAGAGCCCAAACATCGTGGGTGTCCACCAAAGAATAAACGTGTTGTAATCGATAAATCTTCAGTGGGCTCAGGAACAGGGGCGAGGGCCAAGATGAGCCCGCGCCCGCTGAAGAAGCCCGCAAGGATGGCCCTGCTTCCGTTCCCAAGCGCCGAGGACGACCTCCGAAAGTCGCTAGAGGCCCACAGAATTAGCCTGCTATAGTAATTTTGATTTCGAAAGAGATCAAAAGACTCGCTACATCGGATGATGCGGCAAACGCACATAGATTATGCACACATATTAATGCATATACGATATACGATAAGATTTATTGTCGGTGCTGCAAGATTTTTCCTTCTTATCTAACTGTTGTTTGTTAGTTGTTTTCTACTTTTCTTCGCCACCATGAGATCAGCCGCAGTAAATGCAATTTTTTTTTGTTCTGACAGAGGATTGAATTGTTTTACATTTTATTATTTTCTGTTTATTAGGGTAACTGAGTGTATAAGAGAAAGGGTTGTTTGGATGGGTTCCATTGGCATTATTGTCGTTGGCCGCCTTCCAAAAATGAGTTGTGATTTTTGCCTTAACACCTTGCTTAATGACTTTTTTTGGGACCTGACAATATGTCCGGAGTTTTGAATTAAAACAAGAATGACGAAAAATGTTTCAATTGTACTGAGCTTGACTCTTGGAGCACTAAGCTTCTTAAATTCAAAGAAGGTGAAAACCGTGCTTGGATCAAGACATGTTAAACACAACGATCTATCCTCAAAATATAATGATCCGATTCGATCCGAACCTTCTACTACAAGCACGATTGCGTAGAGGTGTAACCAAACAACTTCTTTATATGCTAAAAAAATTTATAATAATAATATAATATAATAATAAAAAAGAGAATTCTTTTTGAGCAAGGCTTCTTCAAAATTTTTTAAATTCTAAATTCTTAAGCTTATTTATAGGAGTTCAGTCCATAATGGCGCCTCATAGCCATTATCTTCAAATCACTTCAAATAATTAAAATTTAAATTTTTTAGAGATTCTTCACGCGTACCATTTGGCCATGCAAACGTTCATGGAATGCTCGTATGTGACGCAAGTGCGCCGCCACTCATGGGAACACTCGTTCCTTTCATTTCCTTTTTTTTAATTTAAATTTTGTTTTCTTTCTTTTTTTTAACGTAAAAAGGTCAACAAATTATTTTTGATATTACTAATTTCAATTAGGAAAAGCTTGCTTGATTCGATATGGTGTGTCAGAAGATGAGATCGAAAAAAATTATCTTAAGAAAAACTCCAACCCCTATGAACAGTGCCAATTCACCCATGCCATGTCATGTCAGCTAACCGGTAGGATGATGCGTCGTGCATTGCAGTCCATAACATTGCTTTTCTAATTAAATCTCTGAAAAGGTTTTGCTTGTCAACTTCATTAGAATTTTGGAGGCCAGTTATAAAGCATAGAGAAATGGAGAGAGACACATCAACAAACCATGCTTCATTAGAATTTTGGAGGCCAGTTATAAAAGATACCACCAACCTCCTCATAGCTTATGCTGCATTGCTACGCCTCTCAATTACATAAATGGAAGCACCTCCCATCCCATGTCCCATTTGGAGGGGACCGAGCCAACGGTTGGCGGCTTTAAAAGAGGCCACTGTGGCTTCTCCCCACTTCTAATGGAACAATGATCACGCCAAAGAGTTTCTTGGGACCATGACCATCGCTTTCCCCACCAACAACACTAACGGTTGATTAATGAACACTAAGGCATACACTTGGGACGTTAAGGTGAAGCCTCATGTCTTTCCCTAAGTTTTTGCAACGATATGATGCTTGCCTCTCAATGTTTTTCTCCTTTGTTTTTGGCTCACGAACCGTTGACTCGGAAATTTGCAACTCTCTAGAAAAGGTCGGATCGTTCTTCATTATTAAACTCTTTAGTGATATTTGTCAGGATTATTTTGGTTCTCATTACTTCATTTGAATCTCGATAGAGGAAGACAGCTTCATCTAGTCATTGTATTATCTCGCTTGCTCCTTTTTCTCAGTTGTTATATAGCTGAAGCTGGAGCAAAGCCAAATATTCTATGCTATGATAGCCTATTAATTCCCAGTGTTTGTCAGGCTTCATTTCTGCTGGTTACAACCGGAGACTGTCCCGCTTCGGAGTATGAATTATTCCAGCCACCAGTAACTGCAATAAGGACATGAAGCTCTTCCATCATTGTAAGCATCATATTACAACCTATGAAAGCAAAACCAAAAAATTTAAAATGTTTGGCAGCCAGTACATAAGATCATGCAAACTGTTGGAGCATTTCACCATCATAAAGCATCATGTTTAATCTGTCGAAGAAGAAATCATATCTTGGGGATAGGATGGGGCCATGAGCAATAATCACATAATTACCATGATATCATCATAAAAAAAATCCCTTTGAGTTAGCATTGTAAGTAATGGCATCAATGACATTCGTAGGCCCTGTGGTTTTCTACCTCAACTAACGCCAGCCAACCACTCTTCCACAAATACAAGAGACAGAAATTGAACACTTGAAACAAGATAACATTCGTGCAAGTAGATAAAGGGATACAATCTCCTGAAATCCAGATAACCCACCAACTTGTTCAAGGTCAATTTGCTTTGCAGTAAGGAACATGTTGGCACTTCTGATACAAAATGGCTACTACTTCTAATACCTTAGCAAGATAGGCTTTTCCATGGTCTGAAATGGCACCATTATCTTCTCGATCAGTCTCTTTCATTGTACAATACCGGCAGAAATTGAGGGGCTAGATGATTGTTCTATAATGTTTGCCAGGAAATAGTAAAATAAGTAGCGATCAATACCTTGTCAATGATACCNCACACACCAGGAGGGACGGTTCCTGGGTCGACACGCGATCACGGGAGGTTGCGGTAAGAAATTAGATTTATGTAGTATATGTTTAATTTCTAAAATTTTATTTTGAGAAATTTATTAACTCATTTATTGTTGATTTCATAATTTAAAGACACGAGTCGAGGAGCTTTGCTCCCAGGCATCGCAGGTCGACTCTACTGATGGGGAGACGCCCGTCAAACTCTCAGCAGAGAAGAGTCGGCATGTGTTTTTGGAGGCTGTTGGTGCCCAGCCGCGAGACCGCAGGGTCTATGGTCTGGGCACTAGAGCTTCTACATATTTTCCCATCAGGCCTCCAGCTCGCGAGTTTCTGGTGATCTTCCTCCCGAGCGTTTAGACGACCTTCGGAGATCTATTGCAGAGGAGGTTCGGCAGGAGGTCGAGCAGGATTTTGAGGATCGTATGCAAGGCCAGGATCAGGAGATTGCAGACATGCGAGATGAGATGCATCATTTGCGGGATATGGTTAGCAACTTGTCGCAGAGTCTCAGCCTCCACAGCCTCCACGTGATTGCCCAGATTCTTGATGTATTTTTTTCTTTTTTTATGTTGTACATGAAAACTTCAAAATTTTAATATATGAATTATTTTTGAAAATTGAATGATTATTGTTTGGATCAATATGAGTAAAGAATGTTTCGATCAATATTTAAATGTAACGAAATTGTATTAACCATTTTAATTTTTAAATTTTAATTTTTTTAAAAAAATATTTATTTAGCAATGCATTAGCGACTGCAATTGCGTCGCTAATATTTTCAAAATATTATTATTAAATATTACGATGCAATGACCTGGCATCACAATAATTTAAAAAAAATTTAATAGCGATGCATTAACGACTAAAATTGAGTCGCTATTATATCTAAAATATTTTTAATAAATATTGCGATGCAATGACCTTGCGTCACAATATTTTAAAAAAATTTATTTGCGACTCTTTAGCGGCGCAAATTACGTCGCTATTATATCAAAAATATTTTTATTAAATATTACGATGCAACGAAATGCATCGCAATATTACGACGCAATTGAGTGCGTCGCAATATTTAATAATAATTTTAAATATTATAATTTAATTTTTAATTTAGCGACGCATATGGATGCGTCGCAATATTGCGACGCAATGTTGCATCGTAGAGAGTCACAATATTGCGACGCAATTGCGACAAATGGATATTGCGACGGACATCTGAGCGACGCCGTCATTGCGTCGCTATTGCGTCGCAATAGCATGTTTAGCGACGCAATTGCGACGCATTTGGGCATCGTAATATTTTATTTTTCTTGTAGTGTATATAACATTGTGGTTTATTGTTTATGGGACTCATCAGATTGAATTATGGGACTCATTTAAATCAAAATTCTTTCTTTTTTTTTTTTTTTTTGTTTGGGAAGTGGGTGGTGATGGTTGGTAAGGTGGCATCGGTTCCTGATGAAAATTGTGATTTTCTTCATGCATTAGTATGCAACTAGGAGCAGTCTGATGTATTGATTCGTCCTATGGACAGGTGGAATGCAGTGAAGGGTCGAGAATCTGGACACAATCCAGTAGTATTGGACTAGACTGAAGGAAAAGTTTTGCAGCACCACATGCTGCACCACATGAAGTCGTACAATTCAATTAAACTAATCTAAACATTTTTTTCAACTACATATAGGGTTAGCTATATGAATCTAATTTTTTCACTCTACTCTATTTAAAATTAAATTGATATTTTAATTATAATAATTATATTTTTTAATATTTTATTCATATTAGCGATATAGTCATACATATCAAAAATTAAAAGATATTTCTGTTAATGACATGCGCATGCATGCATCGTGCACCAATAATCATGCGCAATGCACTTGTTCTGCATCGCACGTGGTGCAATAAGACTTTTTTTAGACTGTATTTAAATTTTAATTGCTCAGTTATTGTTGCAATAGAAAAGAAAAAATTAACAAAAACATAAGAAAAAAATATGAAAGGAAAAAAAACAAACATACAAAAAATCTAAAAGGAAAAAAAAATTATGATGGTTTGATCACATTAATATCTATTCCAACAAAAATAAAAATAATTTTATAGCAAAAAAGATTTGAGATTTATAACACATACTCTCTCTCTTACAAAACCTTACATATTCTAATACTTAAGAATAACATTTAGGTTACATTGAGTACTAAAAAGTGATTTTATAGTGTTTTACATGGATTAAAATTAGCATTCTTCATATATATATATATATATAGAAACATATCAAATCATGATCATATTAGGCTCTATAGCATATCAGTCATGTCTATTTAGGGCTATGTGTATATAGACATCAAGTCAAACTCTTTGGTGGTGATGGATTCACAGTAATATATTATTAGGAAACTTATATTTCTCGTTCATCTTTCATTTCACAATTAGATTACTACGAATACATGGTTAGCATATTTAATTTGTCTTAGCAGTATTAGTTTAGATTCCTAAGAATTCAAGGTTTTATATTATCATATCCTTTAATTTTTTATATATTTTATTATAATTTTTTTATCCTTTAAGCTGTTGCCTTTTTCTCCCTTTCAAATATGAAATATTCTAGTAAAAAAAATAAGGATTCTTTGTAAAATCATTTTACAAACATATTTATATTTAAATATTATAAATATTTAATATTTATTATATAAAAAATATTATCTTATATAAAAATATAATATCTAAATATTTAAATATTATTTAGTGCATATTAAATATGTAATCAAATTAAATATTATTAAATATTGATATATAAGTCAAGAGTATAATTTAATATTATCAACTTTTAGTAATCTAAGATACCCATATTTTAAAATGGAATCAAATTACCATGATTTTTAGTAATTTTAGATTATTTGAAATAAAATATTACCATTTAAATTACTATATCTAATTGCTAAAGATAAATTGTATGGTAATCTTAGATTATCAAAGTAGATTATTACGAACCAAATAGCCTCTAAGAATAATGCCTTGACTAATAATTGATGTTGGTTAATAGCGGTTATATTCAATTTTGAAGATATGCCATGTTTCCTATTTTAAAAAATATGTAAATTTTTCTTTCTGACCGTGTCCAACTATCATTTATCTCAAAGTATACTTGATTAAGTGATGCTTTACATAGTACACCTGATTAGGATTTTCAGCATAGAATTTGGTTTCACAAAAATTATATGCCACATTCATATACAAAAATTATGGGAAGGTCAAGTAAGACATCATTGGATATGTAGTTGCCCTAACTGTTTTATGGTCGGAAGGTGTTAAATTTTGAAACTACTTAATTATATTCAACAAGTAGACATTTGAAGAAAGAAATTGAAATTTTTTTTAAAATTTTGTCAAATCTCATCATTTGCTATTAATAGTCAATAGAGAGAGGGGGGGGGGGGCATTTTGTGTGGTATTGAAATCTTTTGAATACGATAGTTTTGAAAATTAATATGGGCAATCAATTTTGATGAAATTCATATTAAAATTTTTTATGAGTCTAATTAAGAATCTAACTCATATCCCAACATAAAAACCATTTCCTTCGTTCACTTTATCTCACTCACATCCCGTGACCATTATCATTATCATTCATAACAGATTCCTTTTATTCTTCCAAATCCTGTATATGACATTTTGGTTATAAATAAAAGGCATTATATTTCAGCAAATTATAATTATAATGAACCCTATAGATTAGGGCAATAATTTAAGGGATATGATGAGATCATGCTAGTGAGACCTAAAATCTTAAAACCCTAATATAAAATATTTTCAGTCAATGGGACATTGAGTTAGGGATCAATGCTACTAAAAAAACTGGCACATCTTATGTATGCTCGATGCAGAGGATGATTGATCTCACAATCACTTATGTGCAATACTAATACAAAGATGTGGGTGCTCATTAGAAGAATGAGTTCATTGAATTGACCTACCAAGAGAACATCTTATGGATGCTTACTTATTTGTCAAAAGATGATTCTCTAAGTGGAAGTTGTGCAAGTGATCCTTAGGCCTGAGGTCACCATAGTATCTTGTGCACATGAATCCATGTTTTGGTTTACACTCATTTATGATATTAAGTTGTGTACGAGATATTCTGGATGTGATGGATTGTGTACGAAGATTATGAGTAGATCAATAAGGAATCAATTACTTCTAGTAAGAGAAGACCACATCCTACTTGCTCTAATCTTATAATGATTTAGAAAGTCTTTGATCAAAGCAGAATGAAAAATTAAAAAGAATTTTTAATATTTTATTAATTAAATTATCATTAGAAGGTTAAGAGAAACATGAATAAGTAATAGAGTTTGACATTGTTCTATACTCATATACTTATTCGAGGTGTTGTGTGATTCAAGGATTGAATTGCATGGTAACTTGCCACTGAAGGGTATGTTTGGTATAATCACCAAATTTTATATCATTCAAATAGGCATGATACATTGCTAGATGTCAATCTTGTTTTGTAGGTTTGATTGGATTAAAGAATTTGATTTGATCAACAATTAGAAAGGATTCTAATTATCAAGTACGGGATCACATTGATTGGACCTATAAGGATTAGAAATGTTCTAATCATAATAGGTCAACTTGCACCCATACCTACTGCTGGCTAGATATGGAATCCAATGGGTTATATACAAAGAAACTGATCAAGGGTCTAATTGGATTAGATCATGTTTGTAGGATAGACATGCTAGCACGTGTTGCAAACCCTAGCTCCTGATTCGAATTGAATCTGAATCTGATTCTTGTATTAGGTTAATCTAATATGATTAGATCATGACCTAATATGGGTTGACCAAGAGTTGAAACCCAATTGACTTTATTTGGACCATTAGATGGCTCTTTGGATAATGGATCTAAACCATTGGTCAGTGGCTTAATATGGACCATTGGATGGTGTCTTAATCTGGACCATTGGGTGGTGCCTTAATCTGGACCATTGGATTATCATGAAATAAGTGTGGGAGGTTATCATCGTGAGAAGATTAATGGCGCATGGATAAGGCTTACTGGATAAGTCTTTTGAGGATACGTCTTTTCGCTCTCTCTCACCTCTCTTTTTAGCATCTTATTATGATGAGGTGCTACACTTAGGACATGCCTCATCATGATGAGGCAAGATGAGGCATATGGATGGGATGCATCCGCATCCCTTCGTCTTTTATAAATAGGAGTGCCTCTCGGGTTTCATATGCATTGTATCCATCTGAAGAGAAATCAACTCCCATTTCTCTTTTATTTCTCTTATGGGTCTTGTCCAACCAAGATAAAGAAGCCTTTTTCAGGATAAAAAGTTATCTTATCCTAAACCAAGATAAGAAGGCCTTCTTTAGGACAAGAGGTTGTCTTATCCTAAACTAAGACAAGAAGGTCTTCTTCAGGATAAGAGGCTTTGAAGGACTTTTTTTTGTAAGAGAAAGAAAATTAGAAGGGAAAGAAAGCAAACCAATCAAATCCTTTAGAAAGATTAAAGCATCAAAGATCAAAGTTTTGAAGGAGCTAGAGTCTTGAATCTAGTTCCTATGTGGATCAATGTTGAAGGGTGAATACTTGGGCACCTTATGGATATTCCAACATATTGGATATAGCATTACAAGTATTCTTTTTATCCTACATTTACTATTTATTTATTTGATTGTTACCATTAAGAAGATCTTGGCTATTAAGGTAGTGTTTGATTCCCAAAATGTTATCACTGAATAAGTGTAGAGGATAGAATTTATCCAAGGGATAGTTGAGGGAATAAGCAACTTTTTTAAATAACAATTTTGCCCTCAAGGGATAGCTCCAACTATTCCTGGATTTTCTAGAAAATAAGTTCAGGAGATAACCCATGGTTAAACATGGGTTATCCCCTTTGGTTAACCTTTTTCAGACTTATCCTTTATAGTTATAGCTTTTGGCTGTGTTTGAATGCCCTATTCCTACCTAGAATAGGGACTTATTCCAGGTTATTCCCCCAAATAGGCGTAAAAAGGTTTGTGGGCCCCACAGGATTTCCTATTCTCCCGAAATGCTCGTATTCCCATTTTGCTATTCCATGGTACCCCATGGAATAGCACGTATTTTATCTCGTGTATTCTAGGGCCATCGATGGAAGAAAAAATGGAAGTAAAAAAGAGGGCTTCGGTCTTCATCCATTTCCCAACTAGGGTTTGAGAGCGATTCGGCAACCTCCATTCTTCGTTTGCTCTTCCACTTTGGCATTTTTCTTTGGATCTTGCGAGAACCCTCTCGACTCTTCTCTCTGCATTAAGGAAGCAGAGCAAGCGGATGGAAAGCCCGGCTTCGATCTCTTCTTCTTTCTTTCTCGCACAGAAGTAGTAAGCTTTGCTACCTCTTGATCTCCTTTCTCTATCTGATCTCCTGATTTCGTTGGAACTATATGCATGCATTTCAGTTAATCTATTCACCTGATTTTGAGGGTTTGATCGGTGATCGGTGGTCGTGGGTAGGGTTTTGTTGAGAGATCCATGAGTTTTGGGCAATCATATGATGGTTTGCCGTGATCTAAGAGGAGCTCCTGGCATTGTTCTCTGGAGTGGGGTATTCTGTTTGTTCTTTGGGTTGATGGCTGGATCTGGGGTTTCTTGCAACTCATTTCTCATTTATCGTGATTTCAAGTTTTGCATAGTTTTAGTAGTCTAGCTTCTGATGTACATTTGTTTATTGAGTATTTATTTATTATCTTTGAAAAAATGATATCATCGGTATCTAGCTTATTATTTGGAGCTAATCATAGAAGTACTTTAACTTATTTTTTGATGCATAGGCTTTCCACACTGCACTATAAAAGGAATAAATAATACTTGACTGATTAATAATCCATAAGAGTCAATATTGTGCTTGCTATTACATTGAAGCTTCTAGATCAATACGTTTGACGATGTTGATGGGAAAATAGATAAAAAAAGACCGAATCTGTTGCAATTTGCTTCAAGATTTTTGGCTTTATCATGTATTAAAATAATTTGCTTCAAGATTTGTGGCTATAGCAGTTGAATCTGTTGCAACAAGTACACACCTGGATCTCAAATTCCCTGAGGTAACTCTCATCTCTTTTGCTGGCAGTAGCAAAGAGTTTCACCAATTTTTGGGCGGACAAAATTGTACCGACCTTCATCTATTTTTCTTTTCTTGGATGCAAACCAAACTTGCAATATTTCAAGGGGATTTGTGTGCTTTTCTGTAGATAAGATGCAGTGCCATTGATATTAAGTACACTTATTTGCTTTATCCTTGCGTATGTGAAGTATCGGCTGTGAAATCATGACTTGGAGGGCATTTCTAAATGTAACCGTTGTGAAGCATCACAGCTTGGCACTCTATCTTGTATCTACATTATAACTAAATTGCAAGTAATTGCAAAGTCTATGAACTCTCTTGTATCTACATTCTAACTATATTGCAGGCAATTGCAAAGTCTATAAACTCTCTTGTATCTACATTCTTGTATCTACATTCTAAATTGCAGGTATTGTCTCTTGTACAAAGATAAAGTTGATTTTAAGTGGTGCTGATTCTTGTCTCATTTTTATATTTATTGTGTCAATATCGAATGCTAATTGCTACTTGAATAGGAATATCTTATGTTTTTCTAGCATGTTTCCTTCATGGGATTTGAGCAGTAAGTGCCATTTATTAGAGCAAGTTCTGCTGTGCTATATAGTTCGATGATCTGGAGCCCTACAATGCATTATTTCATAAATATCTATTGAGCTTCATTTATATTCTCCTGGAACCCAAATGTTTTTTGCTACTTGATAAAAAGACACTAGCAAGTTTTGGACAAGCTCTAGGAAACGATGTTTGCATAAAAAGGTGTTATGATTCAATATAAATTCTCAAGAAGTGCTGAATATAATTGGCATTAGTGGAGGTCCCAACAAAAATGTTAAGTTAATCTTCTCCACTACTGCCTTGATAATTGTCAGGATCTCATGGTTAACAGTATCTTTTTCTTCCCAGTTAATTGCTGCTTAAGAAAACTTCATTAGACCATGGCACATGTGATATATGTACTACCATTTTGGTTCATGTGTAGGTAGCATCTAATGGAAGACTGCGATTTTGCAAACAGGATATGCATGCATATTATTGAATGAATCCTGCTTTTAGCTGGATCACTTTCTTATGTTTCTTTTTAAAAGAGATCAACTGGATATATACATATTACTGAATGAATTCATAAATTAACTGTTGTCTTTAGATGAATCACTTTCTTTTGTTTCTCTCTTAAAGTAGATCAACCAACCAAGGAAGTTTGATCTACGAAGGATGGAACATCAGTGCAGCTGCTGACATGTAGTAAAAAATGCAAGAATTTTAAAAAGAACTGAGGTTGCATATCAAGAACCATTGACTCAAATCCAGGTCACATGTGTTAAAAGACGCTTGATATGTATGCTTGTTCATTACATTTGGGCATCTGTGTATCCAAACCATAGCTCCATGATTTTATATGCATGATTGTTCAAATTAGAGCCTCTGTATTTTGTATACTCTCCTGTACTTAGGATCTTGAGAGGTCTGCAGTGCTGTGAGTGCTTGGAACTTTCTAAAGGAATCACGAGTTATCGACACCGTGGTGCCCGCCTTATACTCTTTTATTAAAATCAAATCTAGCATTCCTTTGATTGGCAATATATATACTGGTTTTGGATTCCTAAATTTTAAGTTTTGTTCCCAAATATTTATTTCTAAACTATTTAATTTGTCGCATTGTACGTTAAGCTCGAAGCCTCCTTTGCTGTTCAAAACCATGCCAGGTACATGGATATTTAAAAAAATTCAAATGATGGTGTAATTACTAAGATAAGTAACTATATAAACTTATTTTTTTACATTTATTTATAATGAAATTTAAAGTTAAATTAATTTATTTTAAATAAAAAAATTTAACAAATTAATATGTCAAATTTTAACAAAATAATTGATTTAAAGCTATAGATTAGGAAAGGATGAGACATATTTTTTCAAAACATGAAGATTATTATTAAAAAATTAAAATAAAATAAAACTCTAATAAATAGTATCCTTCTTGGAATATACTTAAACAATATTTAAAAGTTATGCATGATATTAAAATAAAGTAGTTAATTTTTTTGATCTCAATTATTTTGGCTTTATAATATATATTATCAAATATTATATATTATTAAACTCTTGAATACTAATTATAAATTATTATAATTTAATAATTATTTAAGTTTTATATGTGGTAAAAAATTTACATATTTTTTCAATGCATGGAGATGTTGATGAATTTATTGGGCCCGGAGTCTTAATTCTTATTTTATTTATTAATAAAAAATAATTTATTAAAGTCATTACATTAAAAATTAAATTGATAAACCATTTTTTCTTCTAAAAAATTTTTATATTCCTAATAAAAAATTCATCTATTCCTAGTGGAATACATTAAAAAATTTATATGGGTATGTTTAGGATTTCTAAAAAATTCTTCATCTATTCCTAGTGAAATACATACTTTTTCTCAAGTGATCCAAACACTATTTGGAATAACACTGCATTAATTGCACTGAAATAATATGAAATACCATATTTTTATCCAAAAAGAAATCTGGAATAACAAGAGGAATAAGCTATTCTTGGGAAATTCGTATTCCTATTCCCAGAATAACTTTTTGAAATCCAAATACTACCTTTGGGAATAAGGGGGACAAGATATCCCCCTTATCTCCTATTTCAAACACAGCCTAAGGGTTTCATACAAATATATTTCATTAAGAAATTTATAAAATCCATACGCTTCTGCTGCGCTGTCAGGCGTGCACAAGAAACCCAACAAGGGCTTCTTTCTTTCTTTTTTTTTAATCACTTGACTTATTGAATTTTTTTATGATATAGTAATTTTTATTTTTGAATATCATTTATTAACTAGGTAAAAAAATCATAGTTTAGACTTTGAATATTAGGGATAAAGTTACAATTTTATTCAAAAATTCATGAAGTTTAAGTTTTTCAACATGACATGAATTCCTCTAAAATTGTAATGTAATACAAAGATTTGAATTGTATAAAACAAAAGATTCTTCTAATTCCATAATTTTTATGTTTTCAAATTTTTGATCGCATGTTTAGAAAATCCTATATATTTCACCTGTTTGATTTTGGGTGAAGCCTTGATTTTTTTTCTAGGGATGGCAATTTTTTCCATTTGGTCATTTACCCGATCGGTACCATTTTTAATGGATTGGAAGAATCCTCAGTTAAAATGGCTTAATGGGTAACGGGGATTACTCATTAACGGCTAAATGGTCTCCATTTACCTATTCCATCCCGTTAACTTTATATAATATATTTAAATTTTAAATATATATATATATATTAATATATTAAATATTAAAAATTTAAAATAAATAAAACATGTTTGAATCACTATTGATATGTGGACTTCTTCGAATCAAAAAAAGCATTATATGGTGGTCATGGCATATTACATTGATGATGTTTGGGTGTTAAGAAATTGCATATTGAAATACTAATTCATTTCTTTATGACTTATTACTTTAATCTTATACTTATTATATTAATATATTATTTGAATTTGATAGATTTGTTTACATGCCTGCTCCAAATACCTTTGACGTTCTGTGTGACAAGCTTATGGAGACATTGTTGAATTGAAATATTGATAGTAAGTTATCTATCTTGTCTGTTGATAATTGTAGTACGAATAATAACATGATTTTAAGATGAAAAATAAGATTGATCGAGGTGTACTTATATTGGGGGATAGCTTTTTTATATGAGGTGGGCTGCATATATTTTAAATCTGATTGTAAAAAAAGGACTTAGTGAAAGAGAAATTAAAAATGTGCATGATAGTATTATATTTTTCTATTAATATTTTTTATTTTTAAAAAAATTATAAATTTAATAAAATAATTTTATTTTTTTATATAAATGATTAAATGGGTATCCTACCCGTTTATTTGATCTATCGGGTGTATTGGTTTCGTTAAGTATAACAGCTTAACGGAAAGAGGAACGTCAATATTTTTTTTTCTAACGGGGCCGTAAATTTAAACCGATGAGTGCTCGTTTCAGGAAAAGACGAGCCGTAAGGAATAAGCACTCCCAATTTGACTACGTTGGCTAATAGGAGGCAATCCAACGGTTTCAAAGAAATAGCAAAAAAAAGAATATCCAAAAGTTACTGTACGATAATGATCAATGGATGCAAATCAAGCAAAATCCGCAACAA
The DNA here is from genome assembly GCA_900491605.1 of Calamus simplicifolius. Classification (NCBI taxonomy): domain Eukaryota; kingdom Viridiplantae; phylum Streptophyta; class Magnoliopsida; order Arecales; family Arecaceae; genus Calamus; species Calamus simplicifolius. The sequence continues at coordinate 14,755 of UESW01002949.1, read as the reverse complement.
AAGGCCTTTATTTAAAATTTTGGGATATAAAGAGTAATTTTCGTGGTGTATATGGCAGCTCAATAATAATTTCGAAACTTCTTCCCTTTTATAAATGCGTAATTAGATATTTATTTCACAATCAGCCTCAATCATGGATTATTATAAGGATTCGAACTCGGTATTTATGCCCTAGAAGGATTCGAACCGCTTCTCGCTTAAGTTGGGTGCCTCTCCTCATAATTTCTTCTCCGTCTTTCCTCCGTTGCCAAGGCCCATCGATGGCTGCCGAAGACGGCGGAAAACCTCCGACTCACACCCTCGCCGGCGCACTCCCGATCACCCTCCCTATGCCGTGGTATCACATCTCTTCCCTCATGTATGCACGCATAGCACATGCTTGTGTTGTCTTGATGTGCATCACTGACGCGTTCTTGTTCATGGCCACGGGCAGATGATAGCTGCTGCAATCCAAACCTCGTCGGAGGAAGGAGGATCCACCGTGGAAGCGATATCTCGTTATATTCGATCCCATTATGACGACCTCCCCGACGGGCATGATAATCTCCTCCCTTACTACCTCAGCAAACTCACCGCCCAGGGGGAGTTCGTCATGCCGGAACCCGTCGTTTCCTCGTTGCTGCTTTGGCGCCAACCTACCATGCCCAGCCCAGCCCACTAAGACGAGAAAGACGACGACCGCGCGATGGCAGAGTCTCCTTCGGCGGTGGGCCGAGATAGCGACAATTCGATCGAGAGCCAGAACGGCGAAGGCTCGCTCCGCCGAAAGCATGCTCGAGTGCAGTGATGAGGGTAACAAGTAATCATGGGAAGGGACTCCGGTCACTGCGACGCGATTGCGACTGCGAACGAAGGAGATGGACCGCGATTGCGATTGCGGCGGCTCTCCCTGCTCTCTCGAAACCGTCAAGTTGCTCATCGATGCCTCCGACGCTGTCGATGCCGCCGGGAACCGCCCCGGCGATGTCATAGCCCGCCACTTCTCCAGCTCCATCACCAGATCCCTCGAAGTCGTCCTCAAAGCCTCTTGCCCGAGGGTTTCCTCCCCAGGAGGAGCAAAAGAAGGGGAGACGAAGTCTAGCGAGAAGAAAGAGTACCCTCCCGATCTCACCCTCCCCGATATCAAGAATGGGATCTACGGCACGGACGAGTTCCGGATGTATACCTTCAAGGTCAAGCCTTGCTCCAGGGCCTACTCCCACGACTGGACGGAGTGCCCGTTTGTCCACCCTGGGGAGAACGCTCGGCGTCGCGACCCCCGTAAGTACCTCTATAGCTGCTGTCCCCTGAGTTCCGGAAGGGCTCGTGCCGGAACGGGGATGCCTGCGAATATGCCCACGGGTCTTCGAGAGCTGGCTCCACCCGGCTCAGTACCGGACCCGCCTCTGCAAGGACGAGACCGGCTGCAATCGCCGCGTCTGCTTCTTTGCCCACAAGCCTGAGGAGCTCCGGTCCATCAACCCCTCGGCTGCCTCCGTCACCGGGATGGTGCTTCCCTCGCCGAGGTCGTCGTCATCGGGTCTCTCGTCGTTGGACATGGCTACGGCTTTGATGCTGATGCAGCAGCCGGGGTCGCCCATGTCACCGTCGGCTTCGTCGGGATTGGGTGGGGCGACGGCCTGGATGGGCCAGGCGAGCAACTTGATGACGCCGCCCTCCTTGCAGCTGCCGAGCAGCAGGCTGAAGGCGTCCTGAGCGCCAGGGATTTAGCTTTCGATCTGGACTTGCTTGGGCTCGAGGGGTACCAGCAGAAGCTGATCGATGAGATCTCTAGCACCGCCTCGCCCAGGGCCAACTGGACCCCGAACTCCCTAGCTGCCGCCTCTCGAGCATCGGATTATAACGATCTATTTGGCTCTCTTGACCCATCGGTGCTTTCTAAGTTGCAGGGGCTTTCTCTGAAACAGACGGCAGCCGCCTCGGCCTCGGCCAGAGCTCAATTCCAGTCGCCCGCTGGAGCCCAGATGCATCAATCTCCATTGCTTGCTGGCTATGTTGGAGGCAACTTGCCTTCTTCCCAAACTGTGACCGCAACTTCATCTCTTGGTCTCGATCATTCGATGGCGAAGGCCATCATGAACTCAAGGTCTTCAGTGTTTGCAAAGCGAAGCCAGAGCTTCATTGACCGGGAGCAGCAGCAGGTCCCCAGTCGACCCTATCTTCCATGACTACTGCTGCTGCAGCGGCGGCTCCATCGGTTCTTTCTGACTGGGGCTCGCCGGATGGGAAGTTGGACTGGGGAATTCAATGGGACGTCCTTTAAAGAGGAAGGCTGCTTCAATGGGGGACTCAGAAACAGAGGGCCTGGACCAGCTTAAGGATGGCAATGATGGCAAAGGCCCAGATGATGAGCCAGAGCCGAAACGTCGCGGACGTCCACCAAAGAAAAAGCCAGTTTTGATCGATAACTCTAGAGTGGGCTCATAAACAGGGGGCGAGGGCGAACATGAGCATGGTGCTGATGGGAAAGGCCAAGAACAACTAGAGCTGAAACGTCGCGGACGTCCGCCTACGAAAAAGTCTGTTTTAATCGATAACGCTGGAGTGGGCTATAGAGGTGGGCATGGCCCAGGCCCACCGGCCATTAACAAATGGACCGTACCAGGCACAGCACATTAAAAAAAAATCAAATTTGGCATGGCCCATCAGGGCCGTGTCCAGCACAGTCCAGCTGGGCCGTGCTGGGAGCCATATATTACAAACTTTTTTTATTTGAGCCGTGCACGGGCCAGGCCCTAGGTGTGCCGTGCCTGGCACGGCCCACCGGGCCAGCACGGTGGGCTGTGCCAAGCACGGCCCAGGTGGGCCGTGCCGGCCCGGTACAATGGGCCGGCCCAGGCCCGTCATGGGCCGTGCCGTGCTGGGCCAACAGAAAAATTTTTTTGCGCCCGGCACGACACGGTTCATGGAGCCATGCCGGCATGGCCCGGTACTGTAGCAGTATGGGCATGAATCATGCCGGCACGGCCGGTACTGTAGCAGTATGGGGCCTTGCCAGGTGGACCTGGGCCGTGCCGTGCCATGGGCGGCATGGCCCAGTGCCTACCTCTAGTGGGCGAGGGCCAGGATAAGCGCGGTGCTGATGGGAAAGGCCAAGACGAGCCAGAGCCCAAACATCGTGGGCGTCCACCAAAGAATAAACACGTTGTAATCGATAAATCTTCAGTGGGCTCAGAACAGGGGCAAGGGCCAAGATGAGCCCGCGCCCGCTGAAGAAGCCCGCAAGGATGGCCCTGCTTCCGTTCCCAAGCGCCGAGGACGACCTCTAAAAGTCGCTAGAGGCCCACAGAATTAGCCTGCTATAGTAATTTTGATTTCGAAAGAGATCAAAAGACTCGCTACATCGGATGATGCGGCAAACGCACATAGATTATGCACACATATTAATGCATATACGATATACGATAAGATTTATTGTCGGTGCTGCAAGATTTTTCCTTCTTATCTAACTGTTGTTTGTTAGTTGTTTTCTACTTTTCTTCGCCACCATGAGATCAGCCGCAGTAAATGCAATTTTTTTTTGTTCTGACAGAGGATTGAATTGTTTTACATTTTATTATTTTCTGTTTATTAGGGTAACTGAGTGTATAAGAGAAAGGGTTGTTTGGATGGGTTCCATTGGCATTATTGTCGTTGGCCGCCTTCCAAAAATGAGTTGTGATTTTTGCCTTAACACCTTGCTTAATGACTTTTTTTGGGACCTGACAATATGTCCAGAGTTTTGAATTAAAACAAGAATGACGAAAAATGTTTCAATTGTACTGAGCTTGACTCTTGGAGCACTAAGCTTCTTAAATTCAAAGAAGGTGAAAACCGTGCTTGGATCAAGACATGTTAAACACAACGATCTATCCTCAAAATATAATGATCCGATTCGATCCGAACCTTCTACTACAAGCACGATTGCGTAGAGGTGTAACCAAACAACTTCTTTATATGCTAAAAAAAATTTATAATAATAATAATATAATATAATAATAAAAAAGAGAATTCTTTTTGAGCAAGGCTTCTTCAAAATTTTTAAATTCTAAATTCTTAAGCTTATTTATAGGAGTTCAGTCCATAATGGCGCCTCATAGCCATTATCTTCAAATCACTTCAAATAATTAAAATTTTAAATTTTTTAGAGATTCTTCACGCGTACCATTTGGCCATGCAAACGTTCATGGAATGTTCATGGAATGCTCGTATGTGACGCAAGTGCGCGCCACTCATGGGAACGCTCGTTCCTTTCATTTCCTTTTTTTTAATTTAAACTTTGTTTTCTTTCTTTTTTTTAACGTAAAAAAGGTCAACAAATTATTTTTGATATTACTAATTTCAATTAGGAAAAGCTTGTTTGATTCGATATGGTGTGTCAGAAGATGAGATCGAAAAAAATTATCTTAAGAAAACTCCAACCCCTATGAACAGTACCAATTCACCGATGCCATGTCATGTCAGCTAACCGGTAGGATGATGCATTGTGTGTTGCAGTCCATAACATTGCTTTTCTAATTAAATCTCTGAAAAGGTTTTGCTTGTCAACTTCATTAGAATTTTGGAGGCCAGTTATAAAGCATAGAGAAATGGAGAGAGACACATCAACAAACCATGCTTCATTAGAATTTTGGAGGCCAGTTATAAAAGATACCACCAACCTCCTCATAGCTTATGCTGCATTGCTACACCGTGCACATGTACGCTCTCAATTACATAAATGGAAGCACCTCCCATCCCATGTCCCATTTGGAGGGGACCGAGCCAACGGTTGGCGGCTTTAAAAGAGGCCACTGTGGCTTCTCCCCACTTCTAATGGAACAATGATCACGCCAAAGAGTTTCTTGGGACCATGACCATCGCTTTCCCCACCAACAACACTAACGGTTGATTAATGAACACTAAGGCATACACTTGGGACGTTAAGGTGAAGCCTCATGTCTTTCCCTAAGTTTTTGCAACGATATGATGCTTGCCTCTCAATGTTTTTCTCCTTTGTTTTTGGCTCACGAACCGTTGACTCGGAAATTTGCAACTCTCTAGAAAAGGCCGGATCGTTCTTCATTATTAAACTCTTTAGTGATATTTGTCAGGATTATTTTGGTTCTCATTACTTCATTTGAATCTCGATAGAGGAAGACAGCTTCATCTAGTCATTGTATTATCTCGCTTGCTCCTTTTTCTCAGTTGTTATATAGCTGAAGCTGGAGCAAAGCCAAATATTCTATGCTATGACAGCCTATTAATTCCCAGTGTTTGTCAGGCTTCATTTCTGCTGGTTACAACCGGAGACTGTCCCGCTTCGGAGTATGAATTATTCCAGCCACCAGTAACTGCAATAAGGACATGAAGCTCTTCCATCATTGTAAGCATCATATTACAACCTATGCAAGCAAAACCAAAAAATTTAAAATGTTTGGCAGCCAGTACATAAGATCATGCAAACTGTTGGAGCATTTCACCATCATAAAGCATCATGTTTAATCTGTCGAAGAAGAAATCATATCTTGGGGATAGGATGGGGCCATGAGCAATAATCACATAATTACCATGATATCATCATAAAAAAAATCCCTGTTGAGTTAGCATTGTAAGTAATGGCATCAATGACATTCGTAGGCCCTGTGGTTTTCTACCTCAACTAACGCCAGCCAACCACTCTTCCACAAATACAAGAGACAGAAATTGAACACTTGAAACAAGATAACATTCGTGCAAGTAGATAAAGGGATACAATCTCCTGAAATCCAGATAACCCACCAACTTGTTCAAGGTCAATTTGCTTTGCAGTAAGGAACATGTTGGCACTTCTGATACAAAATGGCTACTACTTCTAATACCTTAGCAAGATAGGCTTTTCCATGGTCTGAAATGGCACCATTATCTTCTCGATCAGTCTCTTTCATTGTACAATACCGGCAGAAATTGAGGGGCTAGATGATTGTTCTATAATGTTTGCCAGGAAATAGTAAAATAAGTAGCGATCAATACCTTGTCAATGATACCATATTCAACTGCTTCACTAGGACTGAAATATTTTGGGCATCTGATATCTTTCTCAATCTGCCGAGGAGGTTTCCCTATATACCACGAGTAGAGAAACACCTGATAGAATACACGAGTCAAATGCAATGACTAGATTGAGATGCACTAACTTTTTTTAAGGATGTTATAAGAAGCAGTTCAATTTGGTAGACTCTCTCTGCTTTCATGGCCTGAGGTTTACTGATCAAGTTTACTGATGCTTCTGAACTATCTAGGCGGATGATAATTGTCCAAGGATCTCTACTACTACAAGAATTAAAATATATGACCTCATTCAGACCAGGGTCATTCCTAGAAAGCTAATCAAGTCATTTGTTTAGAAAATTTTGCATCTACAAAGTCTAATTGTGATTACCTGAAAGCTGCTACATTTACTCAAAAAGGAAGGGGGAAAAAATATAGAGCTAACCATATTGTGTAGGTCTTATGTGATAAACGGATTCATGATGCTATAATGAAGTCATTCTACAGTACTGCTGCAAGAAGTTGGAAGATAGGATAAAAAGATAAAGATATCATCTCCTCCAACTCAATCCCTGGCTGGCAAGCAGATTGTTGTACTGTAATATTATATATAACCTTCCCTTGTCTTGCGTGGATGTTCATCCCCCTCGCACTGGCAAGTGTTCGTATTTGTATTCCAGAAGGAAAAAAAATATTCAGCACCAAGATAAATCACAACCAACCCAGTCACCCATTGATTTTATCTTTTCTCCAGTGTAACCAGTTCACCAATCTGAGTTAGGAGGGAGGGCAATGGGAAAGACTAACTGGTTATCATAAATATTAGTCAAAATTCTTTTCAATGAAAATGCTACGTATGTTTCATATAAACTTAAGCACAAAATTTTGAAGTTCTAACATAAGCAACTGCAACAGTACACACATCAAAATAACAAAATGCAGTCAAATTTACCAATTCTGCCTTCACATTATTCAATGCTATTCTTCCTAGATCAGTATCTGTTGCTTGCCCATGATACCTAGCAGCAGGCTCCACATTGAAAACAGGATATTGTTGTCATGTTAAAATCTCAAAGAACATATTTAATATCTTAACAGGAAAAAGATTAGATGTATTTTCTACCACCGCTACCAGCAAGGAATGAGACCTATGCTTCAAAAGCAAATTAAAAGGCTTAAATTACTGATGAAGACTAAAAGTGGAGTTATACTTGCTTAATCATTATTGTAGATGATGGTAAAGCAGCACGGTTCCCTCTCGCACCAGCAGCCAAAAGTAAAGCAGCTTCTCCCCAAGCATTGCCAACACAAAGTGTGAAAACAGGTGGTTTAACATATCTATTCAGCATAACAAAGCAAATCCCACGTGAGATTCAAAGTTCATAGTGATGAGAAACAATCAACTTTCAGAGAGTTAACAGGGACTTCCAGCATAGACTCGGGTATTTTGAGCGGGTGGCTTGCCAGCCTGGTACTAGAATCATACATAGCATGCCGCGTTGTTTGATTGCAATCATGGCACACACTGACATGATATATATACCATGCTTTATCATGCATGCCAACCGGCACGTCTTTCCATGACTCCTAGTGTAGCTGGAAAATAATGGCATGGAAACCTAGTGGAATTGCAAATGAACAACTGAAAACCATGCCCCAGAAATTCTAGGTCGTGAAGCTAGTTGGCGCTGGTCCAACAGGTCATGCAATGCATGCAAATGCAAAGCATATAAGTACAGTCATGTTGGGCTTTGGGCTGTGGGCTTTCTGGAAGAGTGACATGTCATATTGTTTTATAGATCCTTAAATGTCATATATCACATCCAGGAAACATTGCTTAGAGCAACACTACAAGTTTTATGCACCAAAAACCATGAAGGTATGATATAAGCTTGCATGTAATAAACAATGCTTTGGTTGTGAACAATTAAAACATCAATTTTGGCAAAGAAAATATACAAAGTTCAATAAATTTGTTTAATAAAGATAGTTTGGAATGAAATGATTGAACAATTCCAGAGACTCTTCCAAAGGTTAAAGAACACAGTCTCTTATTTCAACTACTTCTTGCTTCATGATAATGGGTCTATTGGGCCAAACCTTTCATCTATTTCAAGGAAATCAAAAAATTTCCAAGAAACACATCTGCATATTTATATACCTTCTCAAGCTTTTTGATGGGCCTCTTTTCCTCACACCATCTTGGTATTAAGTCTGCATGGCAAATACGAAAAACAAGATACCATCTTGGTATTCGGCCTCTTCCACTCATGTCTGCATATTCATATACTTTCTTCTTAAGCCTTTAAGGGCTTATCATATTTGTTTATCATCAATTATTAGACTCCCTAGGGTTGTCCTGCATCACATATCATGAAAATATAACCATAAAGGCAAGCAGCTGACCTCATAATATCATGAATTGCAAAAGCTTCAGTTTCATAGCCCAATTTTTTACCACCCTAAAACAAAAATAACTTATCATCAGAAGTTTGCAGCATTAAACCCAGGAAACATAGGATATATGATGCAAATATAAGGAAATAATTGCCACCAGATAAATTTTGAAGAAAAAATACATGAATTATTGGCTCCAGGGTACTGCTTTGGAAATAGATGGGCCAACACCAACACAACAGCCGCCATAACCATCACGCACACACAAATCCTCAACTGTCACAGGCATGCACATATATGGTATGTAGCATATACACTTTAAGATACGTATATAGACTTCCAAATGTTTATACACAATATCTTCTTTTGTCCTTCTTCTATATATCTGACTATGGATGTCAATGAGAGATTGAGGCTTATTAGATTGGAACCCAGAGTTATTAAAATGTTCTAAAAAAAAAAAATTTGATCAAAGCATTAAACAAGCAACCCAAAAGGTTTTCAGCATAATCTTAGAAAATTAGGTCACCATCAAGTTGTTTCTTTTCTTTTTTCTTTTTCTATTCATTGAAAATCCTCCAGGAAATTGGACAACCAAATCAGCAATTTATACTATTTGAGAATATATTTTATTAATTTAGATATTTTTTAAATTATTTCAGGTTTCCATATCTTCTAAGAGTTCTTAATTGTAACGAATACTCTTACAATGAAAACTGTACCGGCAGTGAGCAATGACAAAATCTTGGACTTTTGTAAATAGCATAAAACTGAATATATAAGCAAAAGGGTGGGACAAAAAGTTGATCGACTTTATACAAATCAGTCACCATAAGGCATCAACTATAGTATAACCCCAAAGAAGAGAAGCTATACAGAAAAAAATGCTGGGTGAAATTCATCATAAATATTCGTCATAAACATTCAAGCATAGGAATAAATTTTCCTTAGCTACAGTTTCTTTTTTTTAAAAAAAAATCTACCTTGAAAAGGCTAAGAATTATTCTTAAATGCTTGTTTAGTTAAGATGAATGGAATATGTGAAAAAGGATTTAGCAATGCTGACAGTAACATCATGACACCAGAGGTTTCCCCTCATAGCATCTATTGGTGAATAAGGATTCACAAAACTAAACTCAAAGAGTTCGCACAAGGTTTGATGGTTACAATTATGACCATAAGCTTACCTAGGTAACAGATAGCCTGATTCAATCCTGCTCATGCATAAACTTATCATTAAATAAATTATTAAAATAGAAAATTTAACAAATGTGACAGATTTGTGAATCGTTGGTATGTGAATTTAAATATCACAAGAAATATAAAAGGTTTGTGATAAGAACATGGTAGTGCATTACAACAAAGCCAAAAATATGATTCCCTCGAGCAACTTCCTTTGCAAGCACAAGCTGAACCATTAAAATTTATTCCCTTGTGATAATACAACAAGCCCTCAGCTTTGTATTAAGTTTTAGGCACTCTATCATGACATCATCTATTAGAAATTGGAAATAGAATATCTCATATTCGCACATAAGCCACTAACTTAGGGCAATAGAATATCAATAACTACTTGAGTCATACAAATTGCCTGGTCCAGGAAGTAAAATGAAATCGAGAGAAACAACAAGTACATGTTTTTTCACTCCTGAATGGTACTTTACGCTGATGTGAGAAGGAATTTTGGGTGAAAGAAATTCATCAAGTCTTCTTTTCCTTTAACAAAGAAATGATTGCATGCCGAAAAGATAATAGAACTAATTGAAGTATTTCAGATGCCAATAAATATAGACATCACTAAAACCCCAAATTAGGCTCACAAATCCTAAATGCAGGAGACTGCAAATTTCATAGGTATTGACAGGTATTTCTTTGATCAATATAAGATTTCTACCTTTTGTAAATTTCCAAAGCCAACACCTCCTATAAATATAGTCTTAAAAAATGCACTTATAGATTTGTATGCTGGTAGAAGCATAAAACAAAAAAAGATTTTACCTTAGATGTGCCAGTTGAATTAATGTAAAGATAAATTGGCTTCTCAGCATCTTCATGCTGAAGGTAAAGAAACTCTGCAAGGATCAGCTCTATTACAGAGGGGACAAGAGGCATGCCCAAGTAAACAATTCGATTTTTATATTGGTAAGATGGCAGATCTGGAGGTGGTTGCTCCCATGCACTTTCTCTCAAGAAAGGGATGACCTGATAATAGAAATAGGGGCACATTTTTTAAAGCAGGAATTGCATATAAGATTACAATGTACATGGAGGTTACAGCAAAAGTATAATGTTCAAAACCAAGTTAAAATCTTCAGGTCCTTAATTATCCAACAAGCAACAAAATAATAATTATTGTTACCCATGTCTACATAATTAACATAAACATAACGTTAGTTATTCAGGTCATCGCATAGATCCACAAGTAAGAGAACAACCAATCAAAACAAATTGCTCAAAGAAGAAATAGTTTCTTGCAACTAGCAAAAGGTAAACCAAGTAATAGAGTAGTATCTCCCAGCTACTTTGTGATAGCTTCATGAATTTTCATTCACCAATCATTTCTTTTAAGAGCTACCTCTTGTGTTGCCGCAACTCCTTTCCAGCAACTGCCATCCACTTCACATTATATCTTCGTCTCCTCAGTCTCCTCGGGCATTCGTTGTACATTCCCATACCATCATCCCAATCGGTTCTTCATCATTCTATTACAACTTCTTTTATATAGTCATTCCCCACTCTATTCTCCAGGTTTCATAGCTATTTCGTTTCATCCTAACATTCTAATCTCTATTACCGTTATGTAAGTTTGCTTAGATCTTCATCCCGCAGCCATTACATAGAACTTCTCTTAAGTTGCTACGTTAATCTCTATTACTACATCAATCACGCAACACCCGTTCAAACTAGAGAGTAATTTTGATCGCGAAACAGCGTAGCAATAAGCTCGGTAGATTAATAGATAAACAACTGAGAGGGCTTTCTGGAGAGAATACTGGGGTGGCGACACGCTGTTTGCTACCGGACAAGAAGGGGGGAGTGCGGGAACTCTGACCGAAGAAAAGTTCGCCCGAGAGGGTCCGACCGATGAAGGGGACAACAAAACTGGTGGTGAGAGGAGCTCTTGGGGGAACAGCAGGAGCTGAAGGGTTTAGAGCTCCTCTTGGTTTGCTTCTGCTGCTCCGCGGGCGCTCCATGGAGAGAGATAACTTGCTCGCTCCCCAAGAAGCGATGGCGAGCGCCATTTGGGAGAGAGGATGACGAGAAGGGACGAGAGCTCCCCTGAAGCAGGAAAAAGAGAGAATACGCACCTCCAGGTACGGTGGAGGGGGGTTTTCAGCGGTCAAGCCGCGGGCTTTTTGCGCGGAGCCACGATTGAGCCCCGACCCACCCATGCGAAGGGTTCCACCACCGAGGTAAAGATTTTTGCTCCATTTATTATTTCAAAACAAATAAAAGATTTTGGCCTGAGACTCTGGAGCAATCAGGAGGACTTGCCTTCATGTTTACAAGCCTGGTTAGTGGCATCATGCATCCATTGTTCAAGGAGAAAAATGTTCTTCAATGCCCCTTCATTCTTTTTCTTTCTTCAATGCCAAGCGTATAAGGTGTGGGATTCTAAAAGTAAACAATTAAATACGTTTTCAAAAATGTAAAATGGGCTAGTTGAGGTCTTTGGCACTTGAGGAACTGAAAGCACTGAACTACTCATTTATTTTGGCTTCTTAGCAGGTCATTAATGTGAGGACTCATGTAATGTGTGCTTTTAGTCTCTCATTTGTTAGCAAATCTTAAGTATAATGTAAGGACTAATAAATATTATTTATTTATTTTTAATTAAAAACTTGTGTTGTTACCAATGATATTAAAGAAGTAAAGACTTAAAAAAACTGTGTAGCACTGGATTTTTTGTATGGATTATGACCCGTTTATAATGTTTGTGATTAGATTCTTGATCTAATAAAAATGCTTGGACTTATATAAGAAAATTTATGAGGATTTATGTCAGTTTGCATCTAGTCTCATAATGATTGTGCACTAAAAAAAGAAAAGAAAACTTGAATACTTACGAATCAAAGCCCCTAACTTAATACTTTTCAATTAGCTTTTTTGAGCCAGATCTTTTGGATAATTACAATCAATCTCCACGTCTCTTACGAGATTAATTGCAAGATGGTATATGTATCAACACAGTAATCGGTGATGACTTATATCTTCAGCACGGGGATCCGAGCATTATGTGTATGCGTTGAGGCTGCCAAATTTATAATTATGTTGAAGCCTCGATACGGAGATGTAACCATGAATACCCAATCTATATGACTAAATCTTTATAATAATAAAGGATAGTGTTTAAAAGGAAATTATAGATCAGGTAAAGATGGACCGGCTCCATATCTAACCTCCATAATTAAATCTTGGCTGGTGCTTCCATGACTAACGTCCCTGTTCATCGATAAGGTTCAGGGATTTGCAAGCTCCCATGCTCTCACCAAAGGAACAGAGAAAAGAATGCAAAAAGTTCTCTGTCTTGTCTTCTTGAATGAAACAGCATGTCCCAACCTCTCTCAAAAACTCATCCTGCTTTCTCTTTCTCATGTCTCACGTGGTGCATGGGAAAAGGGACAGGGAAGGTGGGCTCTGCTGCCGTAGAAGAGAAGAAGGAAGAGGCTATTCCTCTGGAGTTGGAGTCTCCGGGCTCCAATGGAGCTACGGTGAAGGCGGTGATTCCTGCGTTTCGAAGACCCGAGAAGGGTCGGTGGGACGTGGGATTTGAAGCAGTTTGAGAAGGATGGCAAGACTTAGCCCGCATCATAGTCTTTGCTCTTGCATCAGTATTTTTATTTTTTTTGGCCTTCTAGTTTATCTTTGTTCTTTGTTCGTTGTTTCGTAGTGCTCACTATCACTACAAGAAAATAGTGAAATAGGGATGCAAATTTAGCGACGCAATTATGCGTCGCTAAATTGCGACCACTTTGCGACGCCTCTGTGACAACAAAAGATTGCGATGCAATTAGCGACGCATTAGCGACTCAATAAACCAGCAAAAAAATTAATTAGCGCGATGCATCATTGCGATGCAACAACGCATGTTAAATAGCGACGCAATAAACCAAAAAATTATTATTTTTAATTTAGCGAGGCACCAATTGCATCGCAAATAATTTAAATGAAATTAAATTTTATAAATTATAAATATTGAAAAAAATATTGTGACGCAACTCAGTGCATCGCAAATTTTTTAAAAAAATTAATATATTAAATAGCAACGCATTAGCGATGCAATAAACCAATTTAAACGAAATTAAATTTTATAATTATAAATATTAGAAAAAAATATTGCGATGCAATGCGTCGCAATGTTTTTAAAAAAATTAAATATATTTAGCGATTTAGCGACGCATTAGCGACGCAATAAACCAGAAAATTAGAAAAATTATTTTTTAATTTACGATGCACCAATTGCGTCATAAATAATTTAAATAAAATTAATTTTTATAAAGTATAAATATGAGAAAAAATATTGCGATGCAACTCAGTGCATCGCAATGTTTTTTAAAAAATTAATTATGTTAAATAGCGACGCATTAGCGATGCAATAAACCAAAAATTAGGAAAATTATGTTTTAATTTAGCGACGCACTTGTTGCATCGTAATTATTATAAATAAAATTAATTTTTATATAATATAATTATCATATTAAAAAAATACGATGCAACCCTTTACGTCGTAATGTTTTTAAAAAAATTAATTATGTTAAATAGCGATCGGTCCAAAATCGATCGTGGCCGATCGAAATCAGGGCTTGGATCGATTGCAACCGTCGGATCGTCGTCGATCGGACCGATCGCCACGGTCCGAGATCGGTCGTGGCCGATCGGGATCACGGCTTGGATCGATCGCAACCATCGGATCGTCAGCGATTGGACATATTGCCATGGTCCGAGATCGGTCATGGCCGATCGGGATCAGGGCTTGGATCGATCGTAACCGTCGGATCGTCAGCGATCTTGGACCGATCGCAACGGTTCGGGATCGGTCGTGGCCGATCGGGATCAGGGCTTGGATCTATCGCAACCGTCGGATCGTCAGCGATCTTGGACCGATCGCATCGGTCTGGGATCGGTCATGGCCGATCGGGATCAGGGCTTGGATCGATCGCAACCGTCGGATCGTCGCCGATCAGACTGATCGCTACGGTTCGAGATCGGTCGTGGCCGATCGGGATCATGGCTTCGATCGATCGCAACCATCGGATCGTCGCCGATCTCGGATGGATTGCAACGGTCCGAGATCGGTCGTGGCCGATCGGGATCACGGCTTGGATCGATTGCAACCATCGGATTATCACCTATCAGATCGATCGCGATG